>JAQIXT010000333.1:0-42864 GCA_034700445.1 Stenotaenia linearis
CTACTGAAATTAGATGCGACATGTTTTTATTTTTTCAATATTACTTACATTTTAAGCCAAAACTTTAAAAATTAATTAAAAATAATTAAAAATAATCAAATAATTAGCATTGAAGCTTAATTTAAAGTATTAGATGATAACAAGTCGGAGCTTTTGCTCATTTTTAATCATACCACCTATATCTGATCTGTCCGTATTTAAAACCTGATATGACCGTTTTTCATCACACTCAAGCTTGATTTTTGTAAACCAAGTTAAAATCTTTTCTATTTATTTTTTACCGACCAACACTTCAACAATTCCCTTCAATTTGCGTGCATTTCACAACCCAACGATGGCGGCATCATTACAAAGTAATTGCTTCCCCTCAAAACATCAACTTGAACTTACAACACTAAACTGTGTGTATGCGTATCCATGACTACGTAATACCAGACGTGTGAACAGCGTTTAAAATATTAATAACGGAGAATTAGAAAAAAACTTTAGGGAGATTTCAGTCAATATCTCATAACCGAATTTTGCTATGACCTGGTTGCGCCACCTGCTGACAATTGCTTCGTGGAAATCGGGCAACAAAAGGAAAAAAAGGAAATTGTAGAAACGAATCGAAATTGAGTTTATTTAAAAACAACTTGTGTGTGAGAAAAATAAAAGACAATATAAGGATGTAGGAAAAATCAATAGAAGAGAAAAAATTAAATAGGTTGAATGTAGTGGAAATAAAGGGATGATGAAATATAAATATGTAGAAAAAATGTAAAAAATAAAAAAACATGCAAAAGCAAAAATTGCTGCGTTCTGCACATCATTTTTTTTATTTTTTTTTATCAGTCGGTAGTCCAAGAAAGCAATTCTGTAGGTGGAAAAATGGGGGAGAGGAAAAATGAATAAAAAAATGGGAGAATTGAAATATTGTCATTGTCAAGATGTATGATATGCACTGTGCACAGCAGGAAAAGACGTAAGAACAAATCGGTTATTTTTTAAGCCTATTTTATGCCGATTTGTGTTATAAATTTGGTTGAAGGGTGTGGGTGTAATGAAATTCAATTATTTATGGAGATTGGGGAATAATAATGTTCGGTTTGTATTGTTTCATCCTCATGAAGGGTGGAATGATGTAATCACGACACAAACTCTTAAAGGGTTTGCGGTAATACTTTAATATATTATAGTTAAAATAAACCAATTATTGTTTGATTCAACAATTTTTTAGTTGGGATTTCAGCAAAAAAAGTCTTCCACGTTTTTCAAGTTATTGCAACGAATTAATTTATCACTTGGAAATGGTTTTTTCAGAAAGCGGGATTCAACCTACTAAATAGATTGTATGTTATAACTTTGCAATAAGTTTATTTTGTGGAAATCTCTTTTTTCGCTGTGACCTGTTCAACGATAATGGCGATTGATGACTTAAAGTTGGATTGTTTACATCGGTCGCCATACCGCTGGGAAATTTAAACTGATTAAAGACTAGTTTACACTGGGTATTTACACTAGAAGCTTAAAACTGAGCATTATGTTGACAGATTTCTAGTTTACACTAGCTGCATTCAAAAATTTAACTACACTTAAAATATACCAAAATCGAAACTTTTCACATATTGAGAATATATTTATTACCTTCCAATATGGCAACCGATGTCAACGTAACGAGACATCAGTCATCGATCGCCACTTTCGTAAGAAATTACTTACAAGATTTAATCCCTACTTATTACAGAAGCTTTCTTCAAAATCCCATTAGAAATTTAATTTCACGATCCCGAATCGTAAAATCTCATAAAAATTAAATTTCTTATGGGACTTAAGAAGATTTTAGAATCCGTAAAAAAAAGTCACAATATCTTACTGTAAAGTCTTATAACTTGTCATACAAAATCCCACTTACGTGGGATACGCTGGAATTCGCTACGGCGAGTTTCCAAATTACCCGCTTCGCTGTAACCAGATTCACACTTTGCATTTAAAATCCGTCGATAGATCGAATTAGAATTTTGAATTTAAGTTTTATTCATCGCGGGAAATGAGCAAATGGATGTTTCCGAGGAAAATATGAAAAAGTGTGAGTCTTGACAAAATTGAATCTATACAGCAAAGCCACTTATATCTATAGCGAAAGGGTCGAAGTGAATTAAGGCAACACCTTCTCTATACTTGTGTCACGTGAGTTGGAGCTAGTAAATTTCACTTTCGCAGCCCTTCTGGCACACAGTGATAACTGGAGCTGGGACTGGGAATTGAAATTGCGAGCGAATGCATTCGCTGTACACATTATCTCTTGTAGCAAAAATGAATTTTTAACTGAGGAGAGTCATGTGCACGAGACACAGGTGAAAAATCATTGTTTAATATGTAATTTTTATGGCTTCTAGATGGCACTAAGAGAAAGAAATTCATGAATTTAAATGAATGGGATGAGTCAGATAGGGTGCAAGTTCATTCAATATTTACAGTGAGTGGAAATATTTTCATTTTGAATGACAAGATGGAAATAAGGAGTGTTGGCAACTAGTTTTTATGATTTTGTTTTGAAATAAAGTTTGACTTTTCTAACTAAATTAGCCTTTTTTCCAATGTGATTTAGCGAGACGATGGCTGCGTCCTACGGAAATTTTTGTTATAATGAGATCAATTATAAAGGATTTGAAAAAGTTTGTTGTAACGACGTTTTCATTATAATGTTTTTCGTTATAACGAGATTAGATCTGTATTGGATTTTGGATTTATCTGGATTTTAGGGGGTTTAAAGCAGATTTCATGGAATGTAGGCAGGGCTTAGAGAACTAGAAACTGAAAATTGATAACTAGAAGGGGAAAGTTTATGTGCTGATGTACTGTAAGGCATTCGATTTTAAATATTTATTGGATTTCATGAGGATTTCACAGAATTTCAAGAGAACTTCAGAATTCTGTGGATTTCAGAGGAAAGGTGTAGCTTTTTTGCAAATAATTTGCAGTTACTTGAACACTTTTAGCAAAAACTATAAGTTAACCCTTCGTTACTTCATTCGATGGAATTATCATCAAACATCACTTGGTAAGTTCGTTTAATTTTTAATTTTTATACAAAAATCTTTGCAGATTTGCATTGTCGTCCACTGTTTGTATGGTACAATAAGTAAATGTATTGTACGCTTATCGCACATTAACCCGAAAACAGGGCACGGCCGATGATTATATTTGCAGCAAGTCTACTTACTGCCATTAATATAATTCATGTGGTTCAATGAGATAAATTTTAGCCATTCATGCAAGATTGAATTACAGCCTTATCCAAAATTAGTTTGGAAATGAATGGACGAAAGAGTATATTCCTCTCGGCGAGCAAAGTCATTCATCTCTGTCAGCAAATGGTCACACAGGGAGAGGAAGACATCAGTGGGAAATCACAAACAAGATTGATCATGTGACCCGTTAATAAAATGAAGAATAGACATTTCATTTGACTGCATTCCATTGCAACAAATTTGAAAATTACCCAAACATGTGATGGCATGAGAAGCAATTCCACTGATTGTATTTCCTTTTGTCTCATTAGCAAATGGCCTGCCTCTCAGCAACTTGATTACACTCACTTGAGTCTTACCGAGTGGGCAAATGCAAAAGACATCAAACCTTGTCACTTTTCCCACTGGGGAAATTCTCTAACAAATAATTAAACGACTGTTTTATTGCCAATGTTCTTGCAAGTTGAGACATGGTGTCATCATCCAGGTACATTTAATTATAGTCTTTTATTTGCAGCTAAATGACTTGTTAAAATTAGTAAGATTTTTTTTGGGGGTAATTATCAGGTGAATGGTTTTTGGGAATGGGTTTTGAAGGTGGAAGTTGAAATTAAGGGTTTGTTTTCTTGGGTTTGGGGTTTGAATGTTGTTTTTGGAGTTGTGGAAATGTGGAAATGGAAGGAGGTGATAAGGAGTTTTCTTTTTGGGTATAACTTGGGAATAGGTGATGATGAAATTAAAAGTTAAATGGATTTAGGATGTTTAATGGGTGGGGAAAGTTTTCCAAATTGGATGGAGGGGTCTGTGGAAGTCTGGAAAAAAGTTATAATGGTTTGTAGATGGTCAAAGTAATTTTTTTCTCTCAAATTTTGTAAAGTTAGAATTTTTACAGATTTTTTGGGCCATACTTTGTTTGAATTTAGAAAAGTGTTGACACATACTAAACATCTTAAATCTGTTTTGTTTTTGATTTTATCTTCTTTTGATCTAAAGTTACAACCAAAAAGGTAAAATTCTGTTCATTTTTGAATTTTATTGCCAAACTACTCAATCAAAAAGTGCCTAAATCTTATAACTCAGTTTGTTCTGTAATAAAACTTACTGAGTAATTTAAAAAATTAATTATTGATGGCAAATTTAAACTACCGTAGTTAATGTTTATTGGTTACAAAAGGTTTTTGAATTCAAATTTAAATTAAATCCTAATTGTATATTGTTTTAATATTTGCAGATATTAACACTAATTTTGATTGGAAATATTTATGGAATTGGAATTTAAAAATAAAACAACAAAATGCGGGATGACCGGAAGTGACTCAATATGGCAGCCACCTCGAACAAACTTTCACGTCACGAGCAAGGGTTCCAAGTTCAAACCTGGCCGAGGTCGGTGATTTTTCTGGCCGAGGAAAATCGAGTGGCGTTCCTTCGGAGGGGAATTTAAGCAGTCGGTCCTGTGTTCGGAAGATTTTCCCGCACAGAAAAGATCCCCAGAGTGGCAAAATTTCCACGAGGAGTATTCGACCCCTGGCGTCGGTGTTTAGCCTTTGTAGCAGAAATTAGGCCAACGTTAAATAAGATACCTACTACCGACCTACCTACGTCACGAGCAAAAAACGTAAAAAATCACAAAAATATTCATTTTAAAACAATTTCATCTTATAAAATTGTTATTTAATGATTATTTTATTCCAGATGCGAACTAAGAAATTGCTTCGCCGTATAAAACCGATTTATAAAACGCCTAATTTCATTTACGGCGTTAAAAGTGTCGTCGAACTCAGCGAATTGAATTACCCATCAAATTAAAAGTAAGTAATAGAACCACATTTTGATTTAAAATGATAAGTTGAATTTCCATGTCTTTAACTCGGACGTAATGATTCAGCAAAATGGTTCGTTATTAAACACCTGAATGTGACATGAAACATGATAAAAATATACAATGTGAGAGGAAAATTACGGAAATGTGGCAAAATTGAATTCTAAAGTTGCAGAATGATTTAATAACATAATATTGTGGCGCTTGCATAATACCCAAGTTAGGTGTATGGAAGTTTCGCACGGTTAAGTGGTTCGTGGGGAATAGGAGGATTTTGATTGAGTTGAATGAATGCAGTCATGTGTTAACTCTTTTCTGATATTGTAAAGTGTATTGATGAGTTGGGGATGTGTGGAGTGGTTTTTCAAGTGTTGGAGTGATGTGTTGAAGGTTTTATATTGGTATCAAAGGGAGGTGGAAACTGGTTGTATAAAAAAATCGGTTTTTGAAGATGATTTGTTATTATTTAATGCAAATTTTGATGTTTTGGGGGAAATTGATGCAGAATTTCTATTTTTTGTGAAATTAGGTAAAAATTTTGCAGTTTTTGTTTAGAATTGATGTAAATTTGACATAAATTTGATGCAAATTTGAAATTTCAAGTAAAATTTAATGCAGATTTGCAGTTTTGTGAAGAATTTATTGCAAATAATTGGAAATTTGATTTAAATTTTGCAGTTTTGTTGATAATTTGACAGTTTAAGAGATAAATTATCTTTTTGAGACAATTGCTTTCTGAAAGGCCATTAGAAATTTAAGAATTTACTCTTTTTGTATTAAAATTATGAAATTGAGCTCAAAAATCAAAAAAATACAAAAGTTACTTTTCTTGACAAAATTCACTTCATTCTTTAAAAGAGCAAATATAACCAAAAAAATTCAACTTTTGAATTTTAAAAACTTTGTTAATTATGTCAGACTATTTAAAATTCTACTTTTTATATCCATCAGCTTAAATGATGTTGCACTTAAGAAAACCACAAAGTTGTTTTTTTCCCATAGAAAAAAAATGAAATTCCATTCCTCAACTCAACCGCCAAATATACATTGTTAATTACCACCCAAGTCAAGCATGTGAAAAATTATGCCTAAATTAGAAAGAATGCACAATTTTCCACTGGCTGAGATTTAATTAAAGTATGAATGAATGAAGAAAGAGATTTGACGATAGCAGCTTGAAAAAGTGCAGTAAAACGAGAGGAATTAAAGTTAATATCAATAAAAATTGCTAAATTTACCAAATTCGAACAAACATACGGGCAATTAAATTCAAATAATTGTTTAGATTTGTTGTAATTAGATGGAAGTTGTTAAAGGTAGTGTGCGATATTTCTTTTATGCGAATGCAATGCAGTTATGTCTCGCTTAACGCTCTAAATAGCGTTAAACGAAATTATTATAAACTACATTTGAGAAAATGCTTTAGAATTTGGATGAAATTCAACAAATAATGTAAATATTTAAGAGAAAACTGCAGAAATTCAATTGAATTTTCAAAAATTTTAAAGGAAATTGTAAAAATTCAAAAGGAATCTGCAAAATCTAAACGATGAAAATTGTCCAACGAAAGAACGACTCAGATGGAAGAGTTTAACCTTTTCCTGCCATAAATTCTTGACCAATCAATAATAAGGTCAAAAGACATCATAATATGGGTCAGATTAGTTCATTTTTTGTTGACATCTGAAGATTTGCTCACTCTTCACCCTTAAACTTAACATTTTTACTTTATTTTTTCATTTACCATTTTTTCCTCGGACAAAAACACAACCAAACCCTCATTTACCATCAAAAATCAAAAAAATGTGTCAGATTATGACATTCATTGACATTATCGATGACAGTCAAGAATTTCCGTCGCTTTCGAAAACCAAAAATTGAATTTCTTGAAGATAAATACTTCCAAATACTTTTGCATGGTATTTTATTTTGTTATTTTCAAAATACTATTGTACGTCATCGCAATTTGTCGCCTTCGCGCAAATCCTCGTCTTTAAATCTAAACTGAAATCTCGCCATTTTAACACGGACAGTAAAAATTAATTTCTTAAAGTGTAAACATGAATGGAAATGCAGGAGAGAACGCCGGGCTCTTTGTGAACAACAACCCTGGCGCTAATCTCTGAACTTTGATACAAAAGGTGTTGTTATTAATGGCAACAAGAGCCATTCACTTTGTTGAGGTGAACCAATATCAGAGCAGAACTCCTCCTTTTTAAGCCTATTTTTCTGACCTAACTATTGATCAAAATGCACCAGAACATCAACAGACCTTTGGAAATGAGGCAAAAGTGTTTGATAAGTTTCTTTTTGTTTCAACTTTGTTTTTCAATTTGAAAAGTTTTGTTTGTAATTTGTTGTTAGCTTACCTTTGCAGAAGATGACATGCATTGATGTGGAAATATTGTTTCAAGAAATGGTTGCTGGAAACAAAAGTGGAAAATTAAATTAGAATTGGTTTTTTTTTCTCTTGGCTTGAGGTTTTAATTGAAATGTTAACTTTTTGAATTTATCTAAAGGGGGAATGGTAATTTGGAAATAAAAATATAATGGATCAATAGTAGGTGTTTTGAGACAATGGAGGTTATTGAATGTGTTCATGCGAGGTGGAATTTGTCTGTGGTGAGGTTTGGTTTGTAAAGTTTAATCAATTTTAGGCCTAATTTATGGGAATTGATGCATTTTTTAAATGAATTTGATGAAATTTTTGTATCTAAGCTAAATCTTTGAGAATTTAATCAATTTTAAGCCTGTTTAAAGAAATTTTTACAAATTTAAGGCTTAATTTTTAATCTAAAAGTCAATTTTAGGCTTAATTTCAAACTCAATGCCTAATTCACAAGATAAGACCATTTTTGGCCTCATTTATTCAATTTTCCACCTTCCATGCTCAAATCTCCCACATGAAAACAAGCAAACAATTTCCCTGCAGAAAATCTTGCAGAAAACTACTTTCTCTCATCCCAAGTGTAAAAACTCACTGAGCACTGGGCTTAGGCCCCCTCCCACTTCCAAAACAGCACAATTCCAGTGGCATACACACCAACTACCAAGAGCCCGGTTAACCTTAATACGCTTCTTCGCATAAGCTTAAAGCCGGAAAGTATTAAAACAAACTACAGCTTTGGGCACTGCACTTATTAAACATATCTTTTAATCAAGTAAAAGCAGAAAATCAAGACTAACCACCCTCTTAGCAGGGAAATGCATGTAAAATAAGATTTTAAGCTTAAAATTGAATGAAATGCTTGTGAAAATATCTCATTTTGCTGAAATTAAATTGCACTTTTAATTAAAGTGAGCAAAACTAAGGAACATTACAAGAATTGAGTTAGAAACCAAGTGTGACTTGGCAATTTTCTTGTTAATCCAAAAGCAGTTGTATGCGAAGAAGCCGGAGTCATTTCAGCCAAGATGAGCTTGACTGATAACCTTATTTTGCCAAGGTGTATAGTCTCATCCAAGTGATAAGAACATGGCAATGATGAGCCAGCAAAGAGGCAAGATGGCTTAAGTGGAGTAATTGGAGTGGTATATGGCAAATGCTGTTCTTTATTGCAGTAAATGCAAAGTTTGTCTCCAAAATAGAATAGGGATTAGCAGAAGAGTGCCATCAATTATGTCTTTGAATCCTATCCTTGGCTGGAGTGTGGGATTTTCTTCTTATCCCCTGATAATTCCTGGGGGAAGTGGACCAAGCTTGGCCGGCATGTAAATCATGGGATTTGAAGTGCAACCACAAGGGATAGATCACTCAGTTTGACAAGTGAATTAATTTTCTTGTCATGTTTAGGCTTACCAGTGTGGATTAGGAGAAGTGGACTGGATTAGGGGTAAGGGTGTTTGTGTTTTAGTTTTTGGGAGTGGGGGAGGGTGATGAATGTGTTTGGGAAGTTAAGGAGGGGATTTGTGGGTGGGTTATGGGAGTTAATGTAAAAATGGATTGAAAAGTGGAGAAATGACTGAAGATTTTGGATTTTATTACTTTTAAGGAAACTACAATAAATCCTACCTCAAAAATTAAAGGTCGAAATTAGGTGAAAAATAAGATTTTGTATCATTTAATGGTAGTCAGTTTCTTTTGAGGTACAATTTTAAGCCAATAGTGCATTGCGAGAAGTACTGAAGTGTCAAATTCTACTTTTTAAATTATTTTAATAGAATAGTATTCAAGACCTGATGATGACAACGAAAGTTGTCGAAAAGCTTAGTCGAAATAAAGTGAAAACTTTACAAAAAACCAACATGCACGTTAAAAAAGCGTAAAAAACACTCGAGGACTTTTTAAAGTAGAAAAATAATTCTTAAAATATAGGAAGACCATTTGCACCTCATTATTATACCTTTATAAGTTTAATTTCTAATTATTCAGGAAAATTATAACCATTATAAAGCTGGGGGGGAAACAGTAGTTTTGTTTCTTTTTTAGATATGCAAAGAAGATACAAAAAATCACCCCTAAAGGATAAAGTAATAGACCTTTTAGGTAATGAAATGAGGACAAGCATTATGTATCTACAAAGATAATGAAAAATATCTTTATTTTATTTTATTAATCCTTACGGATCGAGAACGTAATTTTCCCTGAAGTCGCATGATTTACGTCTTCGTTCCTAAGCTTTAACCTTACAAATTTGTCGAAATAACTTTGAACGCCATGTTTTTTTAACTTTTTATTAAGTGAAAAGAAAAAAAAACTGGCAGCAAATCTTACGACTTCATTAGGAAAATCACGTTATCGACACGTTCGCCCAAACACACCTTCAATCGATCTATTAATCGAAAGAACCACCCCCTTATCGACAAACGACTCGGCGCCACCTAACGGTTGCCAGCTGCTACGGAGGGGGGTCTCGAAATCACCCCTGCTTGTCGCTCGCTTTCCTAACTACAGACCCACCCAGCTAGGACGCTGCATCTCTTCAGACTCCTTCACTTTATGTGGTTTGCTTCTATTTTTGGAATAATTCCAAAATATTTATCTCAAGATGAAATTATAGAAATAAAAAAGTGAAATATAAAGTTTGTAGAGACAAAAGTCAATAAGGAGAAAAATATAAAATGAAATTTTAGATTTTATTGGTTTTAACGGCAAAAGTTAAATTTTAACGCGTTCGTTTACGCAAGCGATATTTTTGAATTTTGGAGTTTTCTACAAGATTTTGGCTGGTTTTTATAAATTTTCTTTAAATTTTCGACGATTGGTCATGGGATTATCGATAATTTTCACGAATTCTGGGAATTCCAACGTTCTCGCTGAAATGCCGAGAATGTGTTTAATGCAAAGTTAAACGAGAAAATTTGTTAAAGGAGGAATATTAAGGTAATGTCATTAATAAAACACAACGGGTATCATCTTTTTCTAGTAAATTCACTCAATTACTGGATGACAAGTTTCATTTTTTTTCATTACTTACAATTTTTCATCATTTATTCTCCAAACTCAATGACTTGTGCAAATCATGCGTGAAATAGGGGCAAAATGCTCCAAGGATGGGGGAAAAAAGAAAATGTTTCAATCAAGAAGAGCATTTGAGCAATTTCTTAGAAGATTGCAGGGTAAGTTGATCAGGCTGCATTGGATTTTCAAACCCATTGATAAACCTCAACCCATTGTTCCCATTAAGCTGTAATAAAAAATTGAAGAAATTGCAATTTTAACAATTTATTTACCAAAATTACTATTGATTTTACCCATTTTTACCATTTTTCCTCCAATTTTTGATACATTTTACCTTAACAATTCATAATCTCATTATTTAATCATGATCAAGTGTCATTTTCAGCCACAACACAACCAGATTCAATACAAAACATTTTTAATATATAAAATACCAAAATTAATTTTATATTTTGTGTTTATCATTACAGAAATTGATAGAAGAAGAGCAAGGAAAGAAATAATAGTGAAAAAATTGCTTACATTAAAAGTGTGAGGAAGAGAAAGTGGTTTTCAATGGGAAACTGGAGTCACCCACCTCACTATTCCAAAGCAGAGAGCATGACTGAGCAGCCTAACCGGAGTTTGTGAAGCTACTGAGCTCGAAACTAAACTACAGACGACATCTGTGGATAAAATAAGGTACTTTTTTGTTGGAGAGTTAAAGCTGGACGTCGAAAAAGAAAAACAAAAGTTATAATTCAATCGGTCGGTAATTCCGTCTGATCTGAGGTCGCGCATATTTTGAAACAAATTACGTTCTCGCGTTAATTTGTTCTGCGGTATCGGTAATGCGGTATGTGATGATTTTACAAATTTACATTTACGATCAATCGAATCGTCGGTGGAATACGCGTCGGTTTTGAACCCATTTTGGTTGGAACTGCACTGTGTTCTGTTATTCGATACTCATTCTACGCAGGAAGGGAAATGTTGATCTCTATGCGCTTGATGTGAATTTCAAGTCTTGCTCAAATCTCAGATAAGGATTGTGAAATCTGCTAGATATTGAGTCTATTTCCTTGTTGACTTTGATAAAAACAATGAAAAAGATAAGTATGGTATAAAAGAAAGTTAGAAAAAGTGTTTGGGGACATTATTATGACCTTGAAGGTTGATTTGGAGTTGATTTTAAAGTAGAACTGTCATGAATACCAACTTTAATTTGTGATATCAAACTCTGTGATTATAACTCAGAGGCTTGCCAATAGGAAAGAAATATTATGCATTTGTTTATCATGGCAAAGGAACAAATACTGCTTGAATAAACCAGTTCTCTGGCCCGGAGCAACTATACTTTTTCCCCAATGTTGTCTTTGTGTTATTAAAATATTAAAGATATGAAGACATTGAGAATTACACGAGAAGTTATCAGAGCTCTCTTTAGCATCACACTAGGTGAAGTACCCAGGGGTAACCACGAGGAGGTAAAGAGTTGGATTTTGAAATGAGGGATGCAACGGCGTAAAAAGCCGGCTTCTTATAAGCTTCCGTGATTCCCGTTTAATCTTCCGAGATACGAAAAGCGTCAACGAAGAAGACGAGCCGAAGACTCGTTAGTCTTACGATTGATTGCTTGCTGCACAGTGAAAGGAATAAAGGGAAGGAAAATAGAGGACGGAATCCTTTCTAACTTGTTACACTTGCCAACTGTCTGAGAACACTTAAGCCAATTAGAGTGTGTGCTATGTTGTCACTATTTTTAAGCCAGTATGTGACAAGTGCAAATGTTCGCTCTAATGCCTTTAATCTTTTCATATTGCTTCTCTCATCCACTTTTGTTCTTCAGATTACAACAGTTTTGCCTCTCTTGATTGCTCTTGGTTGGCTTGTTCGGCTATTGGTCTCTGGAGGAAGAAACGCCAATTCAATTGCTTTGGCCGGTGGATTAATCGGTCATCCTTGGAGATACACCGAATTAAAGCTTCTTAGCTCCTTACCACAAACTGACATAATTGTCTGTCTAAGTGGTATTGCAGGGGAATTGCTGGGTTTGAATATCAAACTAGTTTTGGTATGCAATCAATGTGAATGATAGCTGAAAGCTTTTGTCGCATGTCAAATTGATTGCAGTTTTGTTATTTTGACAGGAGATGAAGATTACTTGCAGTAATAATCCAGTAATGACTTTGATGTGACCAATGGAATTGATAGGTGTGAGGTTAATGATGGACGATTGGGTTTGACAAATGTGATGAGGTTGTTATGTTTTGTGAGACTTTTCATGGAATTTGAAGGTGTGTATTACCTAATGGTGTTTGATTTGTGAAAATTATCACTTGTAATGCCATTAGTTGGTCTTAGAATTATGACAATTTTAGAATGCAAATGGTGTTTGCTTTTGTCTTTTGTTAGTTTTAAGTTATTGTTAATAGAGAGTTTGCGGAGAACAAAACTTATGTCTTGTAACTTATAAATTCCACGTTAAATATAAGTTAGATTTATAATTAACATAGAATTTATAAGTTATAAGACACAAGTTTTGTTATCCGCAAACTCTCTTATGTGTAAGCTCTGTTTTAAAAAACTATAAACAAAATCTATGTAAAGTTCCTGTAATATTGTATGTTATTGCATCTTACTTCCCAAATATCTCAATTTCCGACGCATAAAACCCTTCTTGCTACCCAAATAACCCATATAATCTCCCATGAAACCCATATACAGTGTGTTATTGCACTTTCATCCACAATCCTCGAAAAACATAAAAATTAATGAGAAATAATGTTGGTTTATTTGGCATTTTTAGCAGGGAATCTTTTGAAGTATTATCGTGATAATTTTTCTGAATTTCATACCATTAGAAAAGTTTTTGGCCAATTAAATTTTAAACCTTAGTTTTATTTTAAATCTGTTTGGTGGAACATCAATTTGATTAAACTAAGTTTGAAGCTGTGATTAAATAGTTAAATTTAACCAGCATTGGTGCGACCAGCCCTTAATGTATAGTAATCTAAAGTTAGCGTAACTATGATTGGTCCGGTTTGCTATAAGAGAGTTACTGGAAGCACACCAGGAGAACGAACCAGCTAGTCACGTGACTACGCCCTAAATCTGCCTAATTAATCAAAAGTATGTGTTATTGGAGGAAAAGATACTAAATA
This sequence comes from Stenotaenia linearis, assembly GCA_034700445.1. Taxonomy (NCBI): domain Eukaryota; kingdom Metazoa; phylum Arthropoda; class Chilopoda; order Geophilomorpha; family Geophilidae; genus Stenotaenia; species Stenotaenia linearis. The sequence goes on from JAQIXT010000333.1 coordinate 13,600, forward strand.
GTCATCTATTAATTGTTTTCAGTCCATTTCTTCCTTCAAACACCCACATCTTTTGATTAGATAAATTTAATGCATCCGGTTCATTCTCCTGGTGCGCTTACAGTATCTGACCACGGTAAGGCCAATCCCAGCATGCCTCAGGTGTTAACGCTTAAAATTCATACATCCGAATTCGGCTTGGCCTCTTTAATGATTTTTTGTTGCTGAAAAATTCGCAGCTTATGTCAAATTCATGAGTTGTTCACACCTCAACAACACAGTTCCTATCACTCGACTTCCATGTTTAATGGATGACCACCACAATTGGTCCCCAAGTTGGTTTCCCACTTGCTTCATTTGCCACATAAATAAATGAATAAAAAATGTGAGCAAATTGAATTATAATTTCAAAATCAATTTTGTCCTCCACTTCCCCGAACAAAATTCAAATTTTTTAATTTAAAAAAACAAAATAAAATAAAAACAAAAATTCTTCCACCGCATCTTGTCGGTGATGAAAACGAATGTGAGAGTGGAACAGGTGGGCGAATTGTACACAATCATTGGGAAAACATTTCCCATTTGTGTCACCAATATTGCTCGCTCGCTCTTCTCCTATTATTCTCGACTTAGTTCCGCTTTGAGGAAAGAAAAGAGTGGTTGAAAGAAAAATCTTTTCTCAACACCAAAACAGATTAGATGTATAAAATGAAAGCAAGATAAACTGGCGCCAACAAAATAACTGTTATTTCCAAATTTCCACAATGGGCAATTTAGAAAATGGTGAAAAAAATGGAAGGAATTGTTATTAAAATGGGGAGAAAACATGTTTACTAAATTGTTTTTAAGGGTTTTATGCAATTGGATTTAAGGATTAGTTCAAGGAGATCATTATTCGGAGGTTTTCGAATACGTGCTTGTGGTATGGAATTGATGAGTCTAATGGGAGTTTTGTGTTGCATTTTCAGTAGGAATTTCAAGAGGTGGAGGAGTTGATGTTGTTTTAATATTGTTGATTATTGGCAAGGGAATGAAGTAAGATTTGGAGAAGTTCGGGCGACTGATCTTCGATCCGGATGGGGTAAGCAGTTTTAATGTTATTGTTTGGTAAGCCTGTTGTTTTTAAGCTTTTTATTGTTTTTGTAATGTAATATTGTTTATTGTAGGTTGTCCAGCTGGAAAGTGGTGGTTGTCGTCAACATAGTAATGAGGAAATTAACTTCATAATTGCTCTTCGGGAGCCACAAATTAGAACTCTAATGAGTTCCTAAAGAGAACTAAATTTATTTACAAAAAGTAGAGATATATATACAAATCTACACACGAAAGGCAATCGGAACCCGAAATGTAATCTGAAATTAAGGCAATCTTGTGAGTAGAACACATTCTTCTATCGAATTTCCACTAATGTTAAATAGCAAAAGTAACAAATAAACTTTCAAAAGCATTAGAAAATCACTTAATTAGCCAATAAACATCAAATAACACATGGAAACTAATTCTAATACAAAATAATCGATAATACCCAATTGTAGTATAAAATTACTCATTAATATTTAATCCTAATCCAAATTAAAACAAATTGAATCAATTGTAATTAAAGTTAAGCTTCTCAAATTGGGAGGAGGGGGTGTTGTTTGAAACAGCATGTCCATTTTTGGCTTATTTTCACATCGCATGTTGTAATGTCTTAGTTTTTGTTTTTTCGGGAAATTTTCTAAATTCTGACCGTGGATTTCCACACTAACACCGAGTTTCTCAGGTCGATCGGCTTTTTAAACGTACTAACTGAAAAATAAATCTGTTTTCTTGCATCAAATCCGATGCACAATAAGATTCTCCATCCAAACTAACTGAATCTCCTTCAGATTTCTCCAGCGACTTCTCCCACCAAGTGTTTTCTTCTTATGCCTCTTATTTCCTACGGTCAATACGCCGAAACTCAAAACTCATTTTCCCATCCAAAATCCAACCCAATAACAAAATTCTATTCCCTTTAAGCCAATTGCCAAAATCTTTATAAAATTACCACAAATTACATTTTTTTGTTTTTGTTTTCTTTGTTTACTCTTCACCTGTAAATTTTTAATGCACTAACAACTTGTATCATGTTCTGTCTAGGTGTTTTGAGCATAATCAATCTTTCATATAGATTTTTGTGTTCATCATGGAATCCCTGGTGGGTTTCTGTTGACAAAGATGAATGAAGACTGTGCTAAAGCGACTAGTGTTAGATAAGGCTCCTATCTCGTGTAGGTTGTTAGTTACCCTAATATAAATTGCAAATTCAGGTCCAACAGCTGTTGTGAACAATAAAATGATAAAATTTTGAAATTTGAAATTTTATTTCATAATTTTATCAATTATTAACATTTTGATCCTCAGATGTGAGGATTTGGATTAATAGTTGGTGACATCAATTGGTTAAGACAGGTTTGGCCTTTTCGAAGACACTAATTCAAAATAAAGTGAGATGGATTGTTGTTTTAGGCTTAAGTGTGAAATGAAAGTTTAAAGAGGGGGTATAAATAGTTAATCAATGCTTTTATCAGTTGAATCATACTTGAGAAGTTTTCTTTTGCGTTGAACTTGGAAAAAATATTATTTCATTAGTAAAGTAGCTCAGAAGTAAAATAGTTAAAGTTGAAGTTAGAGGAAGTTAAACAATATTTGTGATGTATTGGGAAAACATTCCTGCTGAAATTTCTTTGAATTATTTGAAAAATTAATCAATGTGTACAGAGATATAGAAAGATATTGAAGACTTTGCGAAAGCCTTGGGATCGGCTTATGAAGTGAAGTATAACAGTAATCATGCAACTCTGATTGAATGTTGGGAAAGTGCAGTGAAATTTAAAAAAAGTTATTATTAGTAAGTTTATTTGCATTAAAGTTATTTTATTTTTGCATCATTATGATGGTGAAATTTCATAAAATTCTGAAATTTGATATCTTTTACTGGAAAATAATTGAAATTTATAAAGAATAAATTATTGCAAACATACAATAAAAATAACATTTATCAAAATTGTGAAGTAATACTTTTAAACTGATTGATGTAATTACAAATATAAATTAAATTGACATTTCTACAATAGATTTATTAAAGTTTAACGATTAATAAACTTCTTTTTTTTTCAGTGGTTTTTCATAATAACATTGTCTAATTTATCAGATTAAGATGTCAATAGTTTGTTATCAGAAATTAATCTGAAATTGGATGTTATTAAGGTATGGAAATTTATCATTGGGAATCAACATGTCATTCAGGAACGATTCTAATATCATTATGACACGTTCTCGAGAATTAACGCACGTATGTTTGTATCGAAAGTCACATCATTCAATACAGAAAATTTTCCAATTGCAAACTTGTAGAGTATTGTTTAATTAGTCGGAAACTTGCCGGTTAATGTGTTACGGCCATTATTTCTCGGCTAAAGACATTTAACGTTAAGTAATTACATTTACCGATAAAAAAACAGGTGTAAAGAATAATTCAATTTGAGCAAATGAGGTTCAGATGGCATTTATGTGTGGCTCAGTTGAAACTCATTGCTCTTTGACCGATTCAATATTTATAGCCTTTGAAATATTCAAACATTTTATTTTCAAATTGAAGCACACAGCTGGTATAAGAGTAAAATTGCCGGTTGACTCGATTATTTTATTACATTTCAATAGGCAAATGGAATTGGAAACTGCATTTCCAACTTCTATTTTTAACCATTTTATTCATTTTTTAGATTTTTCAACTTTAAAACAATCCATACATAGTTTGAGGCAAACTTTTCTAATTAACCACATTGACTCTAATATAAATTCAACTAAACAATGTGTGAAAGCTAAAGTCAAACTTTAGCAATCACATTTTAATTTCATTATACAGATTAAACAAGCAAATCCAAGATTAAATGTCACAATGCATATTGTAATCAATATTGAAATCAATTTGTCAACTCTAAATTCATTCTCAGTTTATGTAGCTTTTAGTATAGAATAACCACTGATGTATTCTTGATATTTGCTTTTTAGAATGGCTGTGATATAAAAATTTTTTTGTAGAAATCTGAAGAAAATAGAAAACAGAATTCTCATTACACATATATCGTACGCACACAAAAATTAATGTGTTATTGGAGTGTAAATTTGTCTTTTACAATCGTTTAAACTCTTTTTAGTTATTGAACACTTATAAGGAGTACAAGTTGAACACTTATCTAGTGTAGCAATAACATAAAGGTATTTACAAGCCACTTTTAGAGGTTTGTGTACTCTATGTATTGGTCACACGATGATAAAAGGGAGGACTGTATTGTGACAACTTTTGTGACAGCTTTGGTGTTCAAACTGACCTTTATTTTTTTTTGTGTACTTACGCACACTTGAACACAATATAATCAAAACATTGGAAACAGTAAGAACTAATATAAATTTAATTAACCGCACTTTGCAATAGCAAAGGTATTATTAATCCATTGAAAAGCAATACGATTATCATAATTGAATTACTCAACACATCAAATCCTTAAAGAAATATAAAAAATAAATATAATTTTAAAATTACAAATTAACTGTCACAATCAATATTAAAATCAATTTGTCACTCTAAATTCATTCACCGCAGTACATTTTTTGTTGCGCATAATAACCGCCGCTGTATGCTGATATTTGCCTTTTATTGTGATAGTATGGGTATGATACTAAAGAAAAAACTTATTTCACAGGGTAATATCCTCCTGTGTGTTTCATCCCATGGTTTCATCTGCTAGTCCTTTTTTCCCTTAGGAATCTACCACCTGCATTCCAATTGGAAGCCATGAGCAGTTCCAATGAGATCATTTTCTTTCTTTGCCCATCTCTTCCATTTCCCCTGCATCTTTAGGGGTAGAAAAAGAAAGAGAAAAAAGATAGTGGTGGCTGGGCTTTCAGCAACAAGATTTTTTTGGGTTTTTAGTTGAAGTCACTGTGGAATTGTTTGAATAAAAGATGATTTGAGAGTTGTGGTTTATGTTTTTTGCTGTTTACTTTTAAACCTAAAGTAAAAGTGGGGTTTTGGTATGGGTATGGATTGGATGTGATGTGTGAAGTGGGGTGGAAGGTGTTTGTTTTGTTTGGGTTTAGTAGGGATGAATTGTTTGTGGATTGTTTTGTAGTTGTTGTTTATGTGGAAGTTTGATGAATGGGTGGTTTAGGTTAATGAAAGTTTGGTTTAATTAGAAAATGCAATGAAAAATCAAAGGTTTGGATCTCTATGAAATTCAATGATAATTCAATGATAGTTTGTTTCTATTTATGAGTTTTAAATAGAAAATATAGTGAAAATTTAATGAAATTCAGTTTTATTTATAAAATTAAATGAAAATTTTATCAGAAAATTCAAAGAAACTTTTGTTGCAATTAGAAAATTCTATATAAGTTTTGCTGCAATTAGAAAATGAAATGAAAATTTAAACAAGAAAATTCAAAGAAACTTTAATTTCAGTTCATGACCCTTCAATCAAAACCATCACCTATCACACCAAAACCATAAACCCTCACATAATTCCCAAAAAAACCAACATCATTCTCCACTTACCATCCATTCCCCCAAAAAAATCCCCACACAAACAAACCCCACCCTCCAAAAATTACAATCTAATTTAAATAAACTGCCCAATTGAATGAAACAAAACCAAAACAAGCAAGTTGGCAAATATCAACAAACTGATGTTTGTGTTGTACACCTGGGTTAAATGACCCAGTTTATTGTACAGAGTGAAATGTGTAAATGTTTGTTCTAGCAACACAGAGCTTAGGGCACATTGCTATCATTTCTCCATGCCACAGCTCTGCTTTTGTAATTTTTTTCCTCCCCTTTTGGATGATGCCAAGGTAGCTGTTATAAGCTTGAAAGATGACCATTGCAGGGGGATTTTGTTGGTGGCCACCAAAGAAAAAAATGTAGAAAAAAGATGCAATAAATTTGAGCAACAAGATAGGAAATGAATGGAAACAATTTTAGGAAAAGGAGCCAAGCGAAGAAATATAGGAAAATAGAAAAAAAGGAGATGGGATCAAACACAATCCTATATGGCTTTGCAAGATGGTCAATTCTTATTCTTTTCAATGCTTTTTTTCTCAAATCCCAGACAGCCTTCTTTGGTTGGAAAACAGTGATTGTTTTTATGTCTGGGTGTGTGTATAAATAAGAGGTTTGTTTTATTGGGATGTGGGAGGTTAGAGGTTGTTGGTGGGAATTTTTTTTCATGAGTTGGAATGGTAAATATGGAAGTTGGAAATGTGTGGAATTGTTTTTATGTTTTTGATTGGGTTGTGGGGTAAGTGAATTTTATTGATAAAAGTGTTGTTGAATTTTCAAGAATTGAGGTAAATTTTAAATGAATTTTCAAGAATTGAGGTGATTTTTAAATGAATTTTCATAAATTGAGTTAGATTTTAAATGAATTTCCATAACTTTTTCAATTTTTATTAAATTGCTATGAATTTAGCCAAATTTTCAAAAATTTCAATCAACTTGACTTAATTTCATAAAACTATACATCTTTTCATTGAATTTGCCAGAATTGAATCAAATTTCTATTGACTTTTCTTTGTAAAAATATCCTAACAACAAAAATAGAAATGTAGCTTATTACTAAAAGCAATAATTCTAATTCTAAAACTAACTTTACACTTGCAGCTCTCCTACAATTGTCCACTACTATACCATTTTCAAAACAACTCAGCAACTTACAAACATAAAAATCTTGAAAAAATTTTACACTACAAGTGTTGTCCAAAATTAGATACAGAAAATTGGTATTAAATTGTGAAAATCGGCCCTTCGAACACTAACTACATTCAAAAACTAAACCAAACTCAGTTTTCCTTCGGTTTTATGCTTAATTACATCACTTTACATTGCAGTTTGTATTGCATGGAATAAATATATTCCAACCCTCATCCCCCACTAACCTTTCTACCCCACCCAATTACCCCTCACACCTCCCAAAACTCCAAAAAAAACTCGGAAAACATTGGGGAATAACACCACTTTTTTTATCAACAAAACTATTTCTCTTTTCAATTTTCCCCTTTAAAACTTCCTCTCTAGTGAACATATCTCCACAAGGGAAACCATGAAACAGACCAAAAAAAGAAGAAAAAAATCCCAGTGAAATAAATAAGTTATGCGGAGATGGCGCATAGGTCTAAGGAGTTCTTGCACATCAATATCCCTGGTTGGGGGCCCACCTTGTTGATCATAAGAGAATTCCCATGAGCTTAACCCACAGGGAACTAAGAATGTTTGCTGGAACCCACCCAAGCTTTGACACAAACTAAAAAAGGAGAAAAAGTTGTTTATAAAGTATAAAGAACAACTTTTATTGATATTACTAAACAGCAATTTGAGGATTTGGCTCAAAGTAAGTAGAAATTTGCCATTTTCAAGCAATTTCCAATATTTTTTAGGTTAAAGATTTTTTTCCCTTTTATTTCAGGATCTGCTTAGACCCTTTGAAAATCAATATTTGAATCCATATTCTTTTATGAATAGAAGTTTAAAGCTGGCTTTGTCTCAGGGATTGAGAAAACAGCTTGTTTTTACATGGAATATGAAAAGAGGGAGTTTTTAAAGCTCTTTTCAGTGGAAATGTGCATGCAAGTGATAAGCACTTTTAGCAGAGAGAAAAGTTTCATTTGTCAACTCCTTCATTTGGCACCAGAAGCAAAAGAAAAGTCCCCCCTCTCACTGATAAAGTGGTGTCTCCTCTTGAGGAGAAAATTGTACAAGTAGGTAAGGAATATCTACAGAAGCCATTAATCTTTTGGCCCATGAATTCATCTCTGCCTTCCAATATTGCACTTTTCAAAATTAACAAAAGATTTATTTCAACTTTTAGTTTTATCTGGAGAAATTAAGAAGGAAAATGTATTTTTAAACACACAATGTGTGGTTTTTCCAGGGATTAAAGTGGTATTTGTAAAGAGAATGTTGGAATTGCCCAAAAATTATTGATGTAAGGAGTTTTCCTTCGCTTCCCAGTTTGATGTTGAACTTAAACATTTTTAGACTAATTTGATGGTGCTCTACAACTTTCTAATTGGAATTTTTGCTCTATCTTTTATGGTTTCATCTGTTACAAAATGAATGACCTTGAAGATGACCTTTCGCGTTATAAAGATTTCAAGGTCGGAAGATTTTTTAACAAGAAGCTGTAATTATATTTGCTGAAGTTTAGGTTTGAATACTTGCATTTGAAAAGTCCATGTTAAAGGAGATTCTCGATAATCTGGATCAATGATTCGAAACGGTGACATTGATATGCAATGTTCAACATTATTTGATAGATTTATTGGTTTATTTATTTATTGCAAATTGGTGTGAAGTATGACGTTATTGTATATCAAATTAACACTTAAATTCAATACAATATTAAAGTCAGGGATATTATATAACTAAAGTCAAGAACTGCCACAAACAAGACCAGTTTACCAGCCATGCAATTTAACTATCGTATTCCTTTGATTAAGGGCCGACCTCGGACATAGAATGTCCTTGAATAGGGGGAGGCCACGTTTAAACAAATGAATCCTTTGTTCTTACCACACCCTATTTTACTTAAAAGTGAAATAGGCCGCGGCCGTTAATCAAAGAAATACAGTATACAGTTCAGTAACCAGTTACATAGTGCTACTATGTGACCGCTGGTGACTTACCGGTCGGCACTGTCTGTCGTACCGCTAGGGATTGATCACAACCGTACTCTCGTAACCGGAAGTGCGTGACCAATCCACATGTATAAAGCAAGGTATGGAAACGCCTTGCAGGGAGAATCCTTCTGGCGACTGATTCGTTCTCTGCTTGCTGACGTTTGCCGAACCTAAGTGGTGGAATGAAGAAGTGGGACGCAAGTGTCGATACAGTGGGTTGAGACTTGATGTAAGTCGCCAAAGGGGATCTTGACCGCTTGGTCCCGCCGATGCTCTGGCATCGGCGTGGGATCGAGACGTACCAGTCACGGATGCATGCAGTTTGCCGGTTTAGGAATAAAGCCAATATCATAGCAAGAACTAGTATTCATGTCACTCATTTATTAGTGCACTGTGGAACCGGGCACCTCCAGCCTCCCTAGGAGCAGGAACCTCGGAACCCGGTCACAACTATAAGTGCTTGGAAAGACGCAATATATGGTCAAACAGTTTTGTTGATGAAGAATAAGTCTTATTTACACTTGGGTGCTGCCAGAATTTTGTGAAAGGTGATGCAAACCTTAGGTTATCAGTATTATGAATGGATGAGTGGGATGAATGAGTTGTAAGGTACTAGGGTGAGCATTGGGGTATATTTGATATGAACTTGTAGTGTATAATACAAGGTATTCTACAAGGTTCAGCTCCTATTAAATTTCAGCTCATTTTGGTCATTTTGACATTTTTGACAGTTTTGACAGTTATAGACAATTTTGACAAATTCATTCATGTTCAATATCAATATTGCATCATTGTTAAATAGAAGGTGATAACTTTTTAAAAAATTCTAGATATCCTAAGGGTGGTGCAAGTGCTTGTGTCCACATTTAGGTATAGAGATAGTTAAAACAAACTAACCAGAGATAGCTATTCGTGATCCGCCGAGTAGGATCAATTTAAATTGAAAGTGGCTGAAAATTAACATTTTAAAATGTCTTCTAATACACCTAATTCTGTTTTTACACTGTAGATATGTTCCAAAGAATACCGTGTAGAAAAAAATACCGTGTAATTGGGTATACCAAAGTTAGAGCGACATGTGGGATAGTTTTTAAAGTTTCTCCCTTCGAAGAACTTGCATGCAAATTCTCCTGCAACAAATTCCCACCATTTTCTAGTTAGATGCAACATATTTGCATTATGTAAATAAAAAATAAGAATTGTAAGGAACATATAGATTCAAATTACATTTGAGAAAAATGGATATTGACAATAGGCATGTGTGTCACATGCAAGTGTCTGAATATTAAATTTTGGCAAATAGAGGAGAATGCAGATGTTGAAAAGGGGGGGTGAAAAGAGGTAGGGAGCAATAACTTTCTAATGAGACACGAGATGGCAGTGGAAGCTGTCATCACTTGGCTATATGAGAAATGAGGGAGGTCTCGTAGGAAATTCATGAGTTCAAATAAAGTTTTCAATAGTGTTCCTATTACCAACAACAGCTGGAGCAGACATTGAAGTTTGATGCCTATGACTTAGTTTGAGTGGGTATCACATAATTTAGCATATGGAATGGAGAAATAAACATTTGATATTTTTGCATCTGGAGATTGGTAATTGGAAATTTGTTTTGTAAATTGTAAAGAAGTGTAATTGTAATTTCAATTTATAAACATGTTTACAAATGGTGTTTTAAAAGTTTAGGAAGTTGAATAATGCATAAAGTCGGTTTAATTGGCTTCAACTTTGTGTAAAAATAATTGAAAAAAGTAATTTGAATGTAAATTTAGTTTGGATTTTGGATTTAATTAATTGCCAATGATAAAATGTGGGGAAAGAGATTTGTATTTGTAATAGAGCTGTGGTGTTTTTAGTTGTCTCTCTGTAAAGATGAGGACTGTAAAGAACGGCATCTTACAATCGATGGTGTTAAGGGTTTGATTTAAGATAAGATTACTTTGTTTATGGACTTCAATTTAGAATATATTGAATTTATTTTTATTTTGGGATCAGCTGTCATTTATTTATATCACATTCGACTTGGAAAATAGCAAATACCGTACAGCTTCTAATTACGGCTCGGGCGGTTAACCAAATTCCGCTTCACTGGACCAGGCGGAAATTGGAGATCAGGCGGGAATTGGGGACAGGCTATTATAATAAAAAAAAATCTGAATCTGAATCTGAATAAAAACCTGAATACCATGTGTATTTTCTGGGAAAGTCTGTTGTAGTCTGTGGTAACCACAGACCTGCAGGAATTGGGGACTAGGCGGAAATTCGGGACCAGGCAGTAATTGGAGACCAGGCGGTAATTGGGGACAGGTGGTTGTGGCAAATACTGCCTAGAAAACCAGGCGGGGTAAATAGAGATCAGGCGGGAATTGGGTACAGGCTTCTATAATTAGAAGCTGTAAGGTAGTGGTGAGATAAAAGTTTTTAGTAATTTACATAAAGGAGTTAAAAATAAGATTAAAAATTAGAATTTGCAGGACTGAATGCCACATCATACAAACAAATTGCATACGAAGCATTACTTTCTTCTTAAATTAATATTTACTAACCATATTTCTTCTAAATTTTATTATATTTACCTTATTCACGATCTTCCTTTCTATCCTTTTACTTCTGGTTCTTTGTTCCTTTGGGTTACCCTTCATTTAAATTGGACATTCTGGTACATGTCAATATTTAGCATTCGAACGTATTCGCATAGCCGTTTGATCGCTGCTTGTCGAATACGTTCGCTGTAGCCACCGGCAATCTCAAACAAACCAACTTTTAATACCTTAAAAGATTTTAATAAATAATAAACCACAAACCACAATTTCAAATCTCTAACATCATTCCAGTGATTTAAGATCCATGATTTGAAAACTGTGGGATTAAAAACTTTTTTGTCATCTCAAAGGTATCTTCTTCGGATTCCTTTAAGAGACAATTTGGAACTGCAATCTGGAGATTGTCACAAAGCTCACTTGACATTTTTTTCTCCACCAATATTTCTCTGTGGTAATGCCAGTGTCACTTGTCAAGTCCTTCATAATTCATTTCACACTTGAAATCACTCTACTTTCCCCCACCAATGAATTATTTCCCACCTGTGAATTTTCCTCCATTTCCAATGATATCTGAAATTACATAAACTTATTTAATCTCAAAACTCATCCAACATGGAAGCAAAAGAGAATTCAGATGTCAGCAAATAAATGTGTTGAAAAATGTTCAATCAGGAAAGGATTAGTGTTGGATCTTGAAGAGCAAAACTTTTTTTTTTCTTTTCATTTTTTCTTGCAGTGACAAGTGCAATTTCAACACCTAATAATGACACTCATCATTCTTATCTCTCACTTCATGCATGGAGTGCTAAGATTTGGGAATTGACACAGGTGTGCACTGTTCCCTGCCAATTCTTCCACCTTGTAATTTCAACAACAATTGTTAATTCACAAATCTACATGCTGTTGTTGAAAAAATTGCAGTCTTGAAGAGATAATAAACCCATTAACTCTGTGGCCTGAAGAGAATAAATTTTTAGAATTAATGGAATTTTTATTGAAGTGGGAAATTTCTTTAAGATGTTTTCTTTCCTTTGTTTTTGTTAGTTGGAATAACACTGGAAGTTTGTTATTGAAATTTTCAAGTGTCAATTAAGTAATTTGGTGTTCGCTGTTAATTGGTTTAAGGTGGATGATGATGAGTATGTTTGTGAAGCAAGAGAATGCTTGGTCATTTTGGTAAGGATCAGTGATTACATGCACTTTAATTAAGGGTGGTGGTGTTGGTTGTGATTTTTTGAAGTTGGTGGACTTGTACTGACATCTCTGAATGTAAGTTTGAAGTTTGGGGAATTTTTAAGTATTTTTAATTTTAATTTTTGTTTTTTTGTGTAGAATCTAGAAGGAAAGTGTTGGGAGTGATGATCATCTTTAAGAATTGCTGTTCCTGATTTGTCAGGTGAAGAATAACTTGGTACTAACAATTTCATTAGAGTAATGAAGTTGCAAATCAGTGGCACAAAGGAGAAAGATAAATAAAAGACAAAATGAAGAAATATGGTGGAATTCCACATTGTGGGAGCGTTCTTAAATTACGTCACGCTGAAAAGTGTCATTTTCCAATCCTGGAATCCTTTATCACTTCAGTCTCTTCTTCGTCACTCATCAGGGATCAAAGGTAAATTGCAAAGGACAAAAAGGAAATTGGATCGAATTTACTGTTTTATTCAAACAAACCCTTGCTTTGGTATCGTGACGTAATTTATGAATGGTCTGTTCAGACACAGAAATACTGTGTCAAATTTTGTCGAGCGACACTATTAAAGGTAGGTTCTCGCTACTTAAAGGGAAAACCATAAACAATATAAAATTAGATGAACGTGCAGTTTTCAATTGAAAGAACCCATAAAATTTTCTGTGATCATCAACCAATTATAGAAGAAGCTACAAAGTTTAATAACCAGTAAAGCTTGTAACTAACAAATCATTGATTGGAAATCGGTCATTGATCCCAATGTTTTTGGAAACCCAGAAGTGTTTGTTCATGAATATGCTGACCCTTTCAAAAACATTATTTTGCATTGCAAGCAATGTTTTTTAAACAGATGGCAAGGCTTATGCAAACAACTACAAAGTACACAAAAACAACTATTGAATGCGTACAAAAGTGTTCGTGTAGTCAAAAAACGTCTATTTGCTTTGATGTTTCTAAAATTTGGATGAGCTTGAAAAATGAATAATTTGAAGATGATGTGACGTTTTGTTAAAAGTAAGTTTTATTTAGTTTTATAATTGCAAAAGTATCTTATTTGATTTTTAACTTTATATCCCATAGAAGAATAAACTCAAACAGCACAACTACATTGAATCTATATTGCTGAGATGCTGAAATGTAGAGACGGAGAAACGACATTGTTTAATGTCACCGGTGGCTACGAAGGCTATACGCGACCTGTCACAAATCAAAATATTTACACAATTCAAAATATTTACACAATTCAAATTTTTGCACAAGTCTGTACAGAAGGCTGTGATGCAGACATCTCGTTGACATCGCTGTAAAGTCTGTAAGACAATCGTTTGTCCATTGATACAATATTGATTTTGGTTCGACTTTATATCGACTTTGGATGTTTGTCGATAGAGATTCGCAAAATGTATTTTTAATGTAAAATAAGGAATTCTGGCCACAAATTGCATTTGATTTAAAATGGAGAAATACTCACCTTTATTGGATCAACTGGTCAAATCATCCTGTATGAGGCAACATTGGAAGAAGTGGCTTTGGTTATTCCGAAAACGAATCTCTAACTACGCTAGGGGTGTTGAAATAGGAAATTGTTCACTACTTGAGTTGAACGTGAACTGTATTGTAATCAATGGGCAAAGTCGATTCAAACCATGTTAGTGTCCCTTCCCACGAGATGAGTAAAAAGTGCTCACAGGGACAAGGAAATGCCTTTAACACCTTCTTCCGACCGACCTCTAATGAGAGAAAGCGGGCATGGTTAATGGATGATTCCACAATCCTCCTAACACCCCAACTCAATTCAACAAAGAACACTCCAACTAAAATGTCTCTCAATATTGAATCTCTTTTTGTTGTTGTTTCTCTTTTTGCTTTGGTAATCAAATGCAAATTTGCAAATTTGAAGAAATTTAAATTTGTGGGAAAAGCAGAGATTTGTAGTTGGTTTGCTTGATTAATTTTCAAGAATCAAGAGATGTGGCATGCAAAAGAAAAATCAATTTTGTTTATCGGACGACAAATTACATTGGCTGAATCTTGTTTCTTGACAGCTGTTGCAGTTTGGTTTGATGTTGTGTTAGAATGGATGGATTTCAATGGGCTTTGTTGTAATTAAGCATTTTTAAAAAATATTTATTGCAATTTTGTGTTTTGTCAAAGTGGAAATAATAACTATAACTATGTGTTTTGATATGCAAACTATTTCTTCTGAGCAAACTACTTGTGCCATCTATTGGCACACAATCAAAGTATAAAGTAGTTTTGATGAATTGCAGTGAAAATTGATTTTCATGTAATTAATAAGTTATAAATTAATTGATTACTTGTAAATTATTGAAATCTGACACTTGCCATAGGTGATAAGAGACACTTACCATAGGTGATAAGTTCGAGTAACCTAATTCTGTTTTTACATGATGAATATGTTCCAGAGAATGCTGTGTAGGAAAAAATCATGTAAAAACAAAATTGGGTATACTAATTTCAATCCCCTATAACTGGTTGTGATTTGTGGGAACAAAACTTATGTCTTATAACTTACAAATCCCATGCTAAATATAAGTTAGATTTATAATTAACATGGAATTTATAAGTTATAAGACATAAGTTTTGTTCTCCGCAAACTCTCTAATGATTTAGTTAATGTTTGTTGATATCTATTAGTTATTCTCCTTCACTCATCTCTTAGTTGTGTGTAGTAATTATTTAATTTACTGTATTTCATCGATTCTAAGATGCACTTTTTTGACATGACGACGACTTCAAAATTGGGTGTGCGTCTTAGATTCAATGCACCAAACAATGGAAATTAACAGTTTTTTCCATTTTTATAGTACAGAAAATTAGGGTGAATCGATGAAATATTTGTAATAGTGGTGTGTTCCATGCAAATGTGATCACACTACCTAGTGTTTAGTTTAGTTAACATGTTAAGTTAATGTAAACACACCAACAATGTGCCATTAATTTTTGAATACATTTTATATTAGCATTTAATTGAATTAAGTACATTATGGAAGCATGCGAGGTAACACATGAGATGCTGCTATTTGCCCAATACCAATTAGTAAAAACTGATATATCTCTTTATCTTTCTTTAAACCATCTATTGTATCTCTCAATGCACTACATTCACGAGTCGCATTATTCGTTAACAAATTCTGCATCTCTACATTTCTGTTTATCATTTTTTCTAGTCTTTTGATTTCTTCCCTAAGCTGCTTTTCATATAACTCTTCCTTTATTTTCAATGCCTTTTGATGAGCTTCTTCTAATATTTTTGCTTGTAACTTTTCATTTTGCAGCTGTTCTTCTTTGACTGCATTCTCAGCCAACAATGCTCGATTTTGTTCTTCCTTTTCTGAATTAAGACATATCAATAGATTATTGCAATCAATAATATCGATGAAATTACCTTGTATTTGTTTGTCTTTTTCATCCAATTGCTGGTCAGCACTCTTGATTCTTGCACTTTCATCGGCTCTGTCCTGCATGAATTTCTGGTATACGGCTTCCGCTTTTACTCCTTTTCCTGGTTCTTTGTCATAATCCTCAAGTATAGTTTTCATATCATTCAAGTATTTCTTATGCCCACCCTTCATGGCATAATTTTCGTTTTGAATGTATTTTTCATGAAGATTATTTAGCAAAGTCTGGCATTTGTTCTTTGACATGCGTTCATTCTGAAGAATGAATGAATTTTCGACTTCTTCGAGCTTTAACTGTGTTAGTAAATAAAATAAAAATTAAGTCACTAATTCTCTTTTTCTATGATAATGAATAAGAAAAAAAAGGTTTAAATACTTGAAATGTCTGAAAATATTCATTATTTTGAAATTGTTGCAGAATTTTGTTGCGGTCATCTTCTGTGCTATCTGATGTTTCAGATTCACATGTCAGATTCACAATAACGTTTGAAAAGTGATTCATTGCTTTGTAGCATGCAATGTCGCTTGCAGTTTTGAATTCAGCATGTTCCACTGGCATCTCTAAATTTTTCATTTCTTCGGCAAACATTTGAATTGCTTCTTCAGTAACACGCTCATTTTCCATTCGAATTACTTGGGACGTTGCAGATTCAATGCATGGAACTCCGTTTAAATTATACTCATCTATGTATTGTTTGGCCAAAGCTGATAATGCTAAAAAAAACGCTCAATTAGTACAACATTTTTTGCTTAATTACTGTAACACTGGATGTAACACATGTTGGATATAGTATCTGCCAGCAGTAATTTTGTTTTGTACCCGTGTTAAAACCTCTGTGCGGCCTTGTATTAGTTTGAGTTTAGTTTACTCTTGCCATCTATTGGTGGTGTAAATTACTTGATTTTTATATTGCCCATTACCTATGTTAAACTTAAGCTCTTATTTGTCTGTTAAACCTTTTAGCATGCACTATTCCATGCATGTACTGTTCGGTTCTGTGACTGGCTTCTGACGTCATTGTCGTCTAGGGACAGAGTGATCCCGGTCCTCGGTGCACGAATAAGTAAAGGCACGAACGCTGATTCAAGTTAGTTGTATGGCTATATTCCTAAGCCAGTGAACCGAATGCATCCGTGATGGGTACGTCTCAATCTCACGCCGATGCTTTGGCATCGGCAGGGCCAAACGCTAAAGATCCCTTTTGGTGGCTTACGTGGCTTACATCGCTTCTCAACCCGCAGTATCGACACTCGCATCCCATGACACCATCTCTCTATTCTTTGGCTTCATTGGGTGTCGGCATGCGGAGAACAAACATGTTGCGTGTTTGTGCACCAGAAGAGTTTTTCTCCAGGAGGGGCCCTTGCCCTTACCACGTAAACTTGGATTTGTCAGGTACTTCCGGTACACCTAAGTGACCAATACCCTAACAGTATGACAGACAGTGCCGACCGGTGAGTCACCGGCAGTCACTGTTCCATATATGCACTGTTTTGTGCATGCATGACAATGGTTACTAAGGTTTCTTGGCTAGCAAAATTTGCCTAATATAATCAGTGTTCTTCTGGCACTTGACTGGCTAACATTCCTTACTACCCTTAGCTAAGACAGTTGGCAAATGACTCCTTAGTGGCTTGTCCAGCATAAATTATCGTCACCAATAGAAGGGCCTGCTCTGAATGTTTGTTCCCCGAGCAGGTAAAGGTTACTAACACTCCAAAGTTAATGAGCCCTTCCACTGGTGCAGTCAGCTTTTGGTCAGCACAACTAACTCATCACTCAGTATTCCTCTCACTCTCTGGAGTTCCTCACTCTCGGAACCGACCTGGATCAGTGATTTGTTGACAACTAGATTTAACTGTGGAATTTAGTGTAAGTTTGCTCTCTTGGGAGTGCAATCAGGATTTAAAAGTCCTCTTCCCTTTACATCTGTTTGTAACCAGACCTCTGGTTTCTACTGTCTATGCTAGATCTGACTGATCCTAACTCTGCTGTGCCAGCCACAACAGTTGTAAGAGTGTGCATGTGGTGAGTTGTTTATTTTGGCCAATGAACATTACATTAATCACTAATGGTACTTACTTCTACCATTGATTGGTAGTCCTGCTTGCAATGTTTTCATTTCCGTCATCTGCAATACTTCCTTACAAAACTTAGCTCTTTCGCCTTCAAATATTTCTTTCTTTTCAATGGCATTGTGGAAAACATAGCATTTATGACTGCTAAATCCATCACGTATAGCTTTTCTTGGACGATTGTAATCATCGGTTTTTCGTCCGTCTCCAGTTTTATACGCTAAAACGTCTTCAAAATATTCATCAGGTGTTACTATTTTATCTTTCAACATGATTTTTAGATGAACATCACGAATTGCTACAATGAAAGCAGGTAAATGCTGAGTGATGTCAGCTAGGTTGCCACTTTCGTCGTCTTTTTGAGAAGCTTTAGCTTTTATATTTTCTGTTACTGCTGCTACAAAGCTAGAATAAAATCAAGGATATGTTTGTTGAATGCTAAGTATTATGCGTGTCAAAAATCTCTAAACAAGGATACTGCAGGTCAGTAATCATCTTGCTGTCAATTGTTGATGTAGTGTTATATATAAATGTACTGGACAGCAAAACTCCGAGATTGAAAATCGTTAGTGCATGCTTTCCAACATCCTAAACAGAAAAGTAAATGTTCTTAAAGTATAAATAGTATTGCACACTGTTTAAACACATGTTAACTCTACTGAAGGTGTGAGCTGGGCCAATAAAGAGAGAGAGGAAGATTGGCCAAGTAAAAAGAGGAAGAGCTTTACTTCAACTCAGATTTTACAATCAAAAACAGATTGCCAAGTAACCTCTTGTCTCCAGGCCAAGAATGAGTGCATGCTATTCCAGCTTGCAATTCTGGAATAGCAAAAGTCTGAATAAAGAGGTTTAATGACATCATAATAAGACAATAACAACAATAGCAGATTCTAGATGGCAACTCTGTTACATCCAACATACTGCCACTAGAACCTGAGAGAAGCTGCAATATTATAAGAGATGTTCAATGTGGACACTTTTTGGTGTAATTGTCTCGGCATTGTAGACTTAAATTACTAAGTGCATTGCTCTCAATGCTCATTGTCATCAACACCTAAGCCATAAGGTTAACGCTATGTTCTACTGTGTAGAAGGTGTTTATTAACTCCATCCAGTTGGTGTGTGTTAATCTAGAAATGGTGTTTTTGTACACATTAAGAGTTTGCGGAAAACAAAACTTATTTCTTATAACTTATAAATAAATTCCATGTTAATTATAAATCTAACTTAAATTTAACATGGAATTTATAAGTTATAAGACATAAATTTTGTTTTCCGCAAACTCTCTATTGACAAATGGGAGTTTCCTACCACTCAATGAAAGATAATGAATTGCAACAAGTGGTAGGTGTCCAAAGTAACCTTTATTTTTTGTGCAAGAGGATTCTAAGTATTATAATAGGAAGGAATTACCTTGCATGGATCATATAGACCTTCAGTATCAAGGAGGACTAAGATTTGATTGTCATGCAGTGGATGCTCAATGCACCAAATCCATATTCCTTTTGTTTCTGGCTGTGTGGAATGTGAAACTGTAAATCCTGAAGAAATTTAAGATTTTTAAAGACAAACACACAAATAAACATTGTAATGAATTACAAGAAAGTAACTTAACCCAAGTCTGCATTTATCCATACTAAATGGATTCAGATCATAAGAAATACATAAAACTAATACTTGACTGACAAAAGATTACAAAATTATAAGAAATAAGGAATACATGTTACCTTGTGGTCTTTTACTGAAACAATTCATAAAATGGGATTTTCCACTCCTATAAGGCCCAGCTATAGCAATAATTGCAAGTTCCTTATTTATCTCATTCAACTTTTCTATAGTTTCAGCAACAATTTCAAGTTTGTCGTCTTCATTAATTTTGATCCATTGCAAAGGTTCCTCCCACGACTCCATTGCAAATTGAAAATGTAAATAAGTTTCTGATAAAGAGGCCGGATATCTATCGTGTACAAACAGAAGTACCTTATGGTAGCAAAAGGAATATTTTAAAATATTTTTAATAAATACAACAATTAATTTACAAAATATTTTTTGCAATATGAAAATCATTGTCAATTTCATTTTATGTAATTTTCTAAAGAAAATCTCAGTTTTACTTGAGGACTAATTTTCTGAAGTTATATTATTATATCACGATCCCCTTTCCTGTAAAATGAGTCAATCCCAAATTTATCATTTTTAACAAACACTCAAAGTTCACAAAGTGAACTTCCCATGAAAAATGCTAACATGGCGTCATTAATGGAAACAGACAGCACAACTGATTCACAAAAATGCATCATACGGTATGAATTGTATTTTTTGCTTATCATTTAATTTAGTTTCTTTCTGATATTATCACTTGTTATTGCTGTCAGTCATATTTACAGGAAAACTAACTGGCTTTACCATTGGAAATGAAATAGGTTTACAAAAACTTACAAAATTAAATTTACTGTATTTTACCAATTAAATGCCACAGCGTTTATTAAAATCTAAGAATCGGGCCACAGCGATAAAATGGGGGCAGTATCTATTTAATTTACAGTATCTATATATTAATATCTATCAATATCTATATACTAATAGTGTAAGGCACATTCCTGTGTGTGTGTGCGCCTGCGATTTGATTGGCCTATTTACAACATGTGACAGGCTCTGCCAATCAAATTGCAGAAAGGGGAACATAGTGGGGATTGAAAAGGGGAGATAAGGAGATTATGTAGAGAGACAGAAAGGGTTAAATAATTTATTTACCAGTGAATATTCGCTGGGAACAACATGTTATTTCATAAATGTAATGGATGCTAACCCCTAGATTTGTGTGTATGACTGGTGTACATATGTGTTAAGTATGGTACGTCATACAATAACTGCCAAAGTAGGTTATTGCACAAGGAGACGCCTGCCAATGAATTATCAAACATTCTACATTACTGTTTGTTTGCCATCTTGCAGTGTGGCAACAATTCATGGGTGGCGTTTATTCAAACAGAAGGGTGCTGGCCATGGCGTGAAACGGGGAGGCGTTTAATTGAATTACATTACATTGAAGTTTACGAAACACATTTTACAATATTTATTGTAAAGTGTCTTTATGAAACCCTAAATGTAATGCACATTTGTTCTCTTACAACTTAATTGTTATACACTTTGTAAATTTGTATTTTTTCTCTTGTACTTTATTTTATATTTCATATATATAGTGATAAAATCTTTTATAGTTTGACCGAGCTTCATTCCTGGCCACACCCAGTACAGTTCTTATCTTTCTATGATTCTGGAATAGAAATAAATCACGAAGCTGCACAAATGTTGGCTGAAATCAAACAACCAATATGTGTTATTAGCATATGTGGACTTTACAGAACTGGAAAATCATATTTGTTGAATCTTCTTACTGGCCACTCAAATGGTGCATTACTGAAACAATTCTCCACAAAAGAAATTGAGAATAATATGTTTTTATTGTCAATTAGGTTTTCAGATCATGCATTCCCTTTCTGCAGCAACAAGAGGATTGTGGATTTGGTGCTTCCATCATCCCACAAAGCCAGATGAGGTTTTAATTCTCATGGATAGTGAAGGTTTTGGTGATGTTCTGAAGGTTAAGCAATGAAAGATTAAATATTTTAAGACAATTAAGTTAAGACATATTTTACTATTACAGTTAGATGACAGTTCGGATTTAACTATTATGAGTGTGGTAACGTTACTTTCAAGTCTTGTCATTTACAATACTGTAGGAAGACTTGACAAACGCTTGATTGATGAATTTTAGTATCCTTTACACTGCAAAAGAAATTAAATTTACAAACTTCAAGTCAATGTAAAGTCAATGTGAAAGTTAGCCCCTCACCATGGAATGCCCATGTAGCACACTGATGGGGATATCGCTGGCGATCGACGGCTGCAACCGCAGCGATAGGCCGGCGTAAGTGCAACACTGTCGGCCGTCGATTGGCCGTCTTTGATAGAACTGTGGCGGTAAAAGTTGTCGGACCGATGACTTTTACCACCACAGTTCTATCAAAGCCGGCCAATCGACGGCTGACAGTGTTGCACTTTCGCCGTCCGCCGCTTGTGCTACTTGCTTAGAGCTATACCTTAGAAAATTGCCTCCGTAGAGGCTTCTAAGGGCTGGTTTTTACCTTAGGATTCTAAAGTAGGGGAAACCTCATCCCTTACATTAGAACAATCGAATGAACAAAACAAACATGGCGGCGTCGGTTCCGATCTAACCTTCAGCGATCGTAATCGGGGTTTTTAGAAGCCATCCAGCAAGCAAAATACAAAAATTAACTCAAACTAACTTTATTAACAGGTGCATGAACTTGTTGTCACGCATTTGACACTTAAATTTAACAAAAATCGCATTTATTCGGCCGCGAATAGATCGTCAATTCACATCTCATTTTGAAGTTACTCAGATACAAGTTAAGGTAAGGGAAAATCATAAGCAAACTTGATTGCAAATCTCTTTTATACAATCCCTTAGACCTGAAACCTTATGTCATCTCTAAGGAAAAGCTCTAGTGTAAGGAACAGTATAAGGGAAGAGCTCCGTAAACTCTCTATTATATAGGGACAATAAATGTTGTTCATTGTCTTTAATTGGGACTTTGCGCAAACATTTCCAACACATACGACATGTAAAGTGGTCACACATTTTTCTCTAGATGTTACTCTTGTCACATGTTGCAGTTTCGGCTTGAATTATAATTACAAGTGTTTTTAACAATACATTGTACACAGGATTATACCACTGATTGCATTGCGCAATTGGTAGAAAGGCCAAGGACGTGTGGGCAAATGCATGGAGGTCTGTGTACATTTTATTTGCATGTATAAATAGCAACATGTAGATGTTTTTCTAAACAGGCTGCACGTTACGCATATCCATTTGTTGGAAATGTCTTGCGGAAAGTTCCTATCATTTGACTATCAACATATTAATGCATTACTATTGTTGTTGTTCTTCTCTTATTATCCCTCAGAAACGGAATAAAAATTCTTTGCTCTTTTAGTTCGACCAGTAATTTTCCACTTAATTCTACAATAACAAAAATTTTGTTGTAACGAGGTCCAATTAGAATTGACTTACTTATAGCAGAATTCAAAAACAATTTGATATAACAAAAAATTCATTCAAATAAGATTCGATCTGTACATGGTATTCCATTGTAATTGGGTCTCGAGTTTATCGAGTGAAAATGTCATTCTGAAATTTTATCAACCGGTTCGCCAATTTGATCATTGTTCTTTGAAATATGAAAACCGAGAAACAGTCGGGAACCGTTCGTCCCCACACTTATTAAAGGAACAGTGTTGGATAAATCTAAAATTGTTTGTAGGAAGTACATTTAGGTAGAAAGTGTTTAAAGTGTCAAAATAACAATTCTTATGAGGAAGAGATAAAAGACAAAATATTTGCTTATCATAATATAATCTTAATGCTCCATTAAATATTTATAAAGTTCATTTTAAATTTAATTTTCAATGCATTTTAATAAAGTCAATTAAAGTTCTTATTTAATCCAGTGTGTACTATTTAATCAAATAAATTGTAGCAACTTCTCTTCCATTGAAACATTCTGAGAAATTTTGCCAGCTCAACAGCTGTTCCACCTTTGCAATCAAGGGTACAACCATTCTACATCCTTTTTTCAAAGAAATGCATGAGCACACCTTTTCTTCACATTGAAGTAAAATAAAGCTTACTTGCACCAATTGCATGTTCCAATATAATTGAGTAGGTCTCAATTAGTTTGGATTAGTGGGGTTCTACGTAAACCCAAGTCTGTTTTTATATGATCTTGTTTACATAATTTTGGTATTGCACAATCCAGAAAAATAAATCAATTCTGTTTTTATGAATTTTTTTAATTTAATATATGGTGCATAAATGACAAACATTTGTGTTTTTCTCTTAGTACACACAATTCTTTGTTTACACAGTTTTTTTTTTCTACACGGTGTTCTCTGGAACATATCCACAGTGTAAAAACAGAATTAGGTGTTGTACAGTGTGTGCTTCAATGCAAATCATTCAATCTTGCAAGCCCTTTTCAGGTCTCTAATTAATTTTCAAACTTTCAGATTATAATTGAATTAAAGGAATAGAGTTTGCAGAAAACAAAATTTGTCTGGTCTTATAAATTACACATTAAATATAAATTAGACTTAAATTATAAGTTATAATACATTAGGTTTTGTTTTCTGCAAAACTCTAATGTCCTACAAATAAATAATTACAACATCTTATGGTAGGTTCACACTGAGCCGTAACGTAAGGAAACAGCATTATTTTGTTACGTTACAGCGTTTTCATGTTCACACTTGTCCACGGCATTTTATTTGAATCAACCAATGAGAGGATGCGACGTAAAGTGATGTCATCGACACCGAATCAAGATCGATCGTGATTGGTTGGCCGTAGCTTCTTACGTTACGTTACGGCTTACTTCAACATGAATTTGAAGTAAGGAAATTGGCTATGTCAAATTAATTTCAATCCCACAATGCACCATTCCTTACGTTACGTCTCAGTGTGAACATCAGTGTGAACCTACCATTATACATAAAATGCTTCTAGAATTACACTACTAGTACTTCAATAAGTCTGCAGCTTTCGCTTTATGTGGCTTTCAAGTAATGTGACTCGCATTTTAATTCTTCAGCCAAATTCTTGAGAAAATCTGTCTTGCACAGTCTAACCCCAGTATAACAATATGATGGAAGCCAAAAAAAAATTCATTATAAAGAGTTTTCATTTAACATATTATATAATGAATTTGCAAAATCATTTTGTTATACCGAGGTTTTCATGTGAACTGCTCTGCTTTTCTGTCATCTTACAGCAGATAATGCAAAATGTTATTTAAATAAAATTATTTTAGTAAAATTAACATTTACTGACCTGGAAATCAAGTTATTAATCCATAACATTGTCATTAGTGATTTTTCAGATATTTCTCGGTCTCCCACGGTTAAAAAGTGAATTGGTGACGTAAAAATCTCGTTATAACGAAAAAATTTAAATTAAACAGTTCGTAAGTTCCAATCTTTAAATCACGACTTCTCGACATCACGGAGAATGAGCAGAATGATTAAAAGCTTCAACTTCCTGCTATTTAAATATTGCAAAATCTCCTTCAATGCAAATCATTCAATCTTGAAAGCCATTTAGGCATTTCCAATTAATTTTCATTATAACGAGTTTCATTATGGGCCCGTCCACAAATTACTTAACATTCTAGGGAGTAATGAAATTGTTACAGAAGTGTTATCGAAGGAGGCTGTTGGTCAGGTGTTACGCAACACTTTGTAAACCAAAATAAAATTTTAAAAAATTTAAAATGAAAATCGAAATAAAAAAATTCTTTCGCAAAGTTAAATTTTTTTTTTTTTTTTTTTTTTTTTTTAACTAAGGAGCGGAGTTTTTCAAAGTGTAACAATGTGTTACAAAGGAGCAAAAATTCTGTTACATAATTTATGGACATCCTCCATAACAAAACTACATTTATGGGGAAAAAAATAAACTTCGTTATAACGAGGTTTACCAGCTTTAAACCAAAATTAACGAGATTTAACAACTTTAAACCACAAAACCCTCACTTCCCAACCTCAAACAAAAGAAACAAAACCCCGAAAGTAACTTCCAACATTTCCCCACTTAAAACTCATTATTCCACTCAACCGGAATGTAATCAATGCCGGCCATTCATCTGTACGTCCAGATAGACACCAGACTAATTAATTGCCCGCTGTGTCTGGTATTGATCAAAATATCTGACGTAGCAACTAATTTTTAAAGCTGCATCAACAACGGAATGCTGATCTAACGTCCCTAAACGCCTATTTACATTCGATTCAATTAAACAGTAAAACAAACCGAGTTCTCGAGAATCGTTTCCGGAACCGCACAATAAAAACAAACTGGCGCTCACCAGTACAAACTAATGATTGATAAGGACAATAACCCAGAAACGTGTTCGAAATAGAACATTCCACAGCCTTAAAGTTTAAGTCCCGAGTTAAAAAGGAGCGTTTTAGATAAAATTATCGACTTTTCTTTGTTTGAAATGCAAATTTCCTATATACATAGGAGTGAATGTAAATTGTAATTAAGAGATACAGTTTCCAGTTCAGGGGGTAGGTGTAATTAAAATTTATGGTATGAGGTGAGAATGGTTTTTTTTACTGTTTTTTTGTTGTATAATTAAGGTTTTGTGGATTTATGGTTATTAAATTTAATGTTATACTTTGAACCTCGTTATAACGAATTGATTCAAAATCCTTGATTTATTTCCCATTAATATCCATGTTAAAATATTTAATTGTAATTAAACTTGCTATAACGAATTTACGGCTTTTACACAGAAAAAAAAAGATTTACAAAAAACTTACGTATTTAATTTATTGTAAAAATGCTTGTAAAACCACAATTTACTAAACTTACAAAAGCTATTTAAAGTGTGTTTTTAATACCGTAAATGTAACACAATTACAGGTTGAACCTCGATATAACGAACTCGAAGGGACCGTCAAATCTGTTCGCAATGTCGAGAGTTCGTAATATCCGAATTTTTTAACATTGAATGAATGGATAAGAATCCAACCAAACTTTTTAAAAAATTCGTTAAAACGAGGAATTCGCAATATGTGAGTTCGTAATAACGAGGTTCGACCTGTATTTTTTTACAACAAATTTAATTGTTTTACAATTTGTAAATCTGTTTTTCTTTCCAGCATTACAAATATTTAGTTGAAAGTTTTTCGTTATAACGAGTTTTTACATCACCCAGTTCACTTTTTACTGTTGGAGACTTAGAAATGGTCGTATCCTGTTTCGCTGAATCCCGTTTCGCCAATATGAATAAAATTCATGGCTTTATTACTGAAATAAAATGTTGGAATAGCATCCCAGCATCCTATTCTAACAAGGGGGGGTCCAATGAGGGCAGGAGCCACCCCTGGACACCCTATCTAACCTAGAAATATTCAATAACATCTTATTTCAGTAAACGTCATTCGGAAATGTGTGTTGTTTTGGGTGATTTGGTGCACCATATCCTCATTCGGCAAAATGGGATTTGGCAAAATGAGAAAATACGCTAGAAATATCTGAAAATAATAAACTGGGTTTAGTAACTTGACTTACAGGGCTGATATTCACAAACACATTTTTTGATGCAAGATAATGCTAAGCAAAAGTTGGTATTCACGAAAGAATTTCTGCGCAAATTCCTAAGTAAAAAAAAAAGAGATTTTTTTTCTTTAAGCATTTTTCTAAAAATTGTTTTTTTCCCATAGAAAATTTTACTTCCACAAATATTTACAAGAATACAACTAAGATTTTACTTACAATTTTGCATACAAAATTCTTACGTTTTGACTTAAGCAAAAACTTGCGCTAGTTTTTACGAATACCATCACAGGTCGGTACTTATTTTTGCTGTTAATTTTACTTACATAATTTCCTTTAAATAAAATTTTGTATATTTTATATTGATTCCTTTGCATTGTTTATATCACAATATAATTTATGCATATTTCTCACTTTTCTGAATAATTATTTAAAAATATGTCACCACTTTATTGGTTATAAAAGTGTTGTAATTAATGAAGTATGTAATTAATTTGATTTTGACAGTGATTAGTTATGCAATAACTGACAAAGTGCAATTACATTGTTATGCCATTAGTAAATCTGGAAATCCCTTGGCTTTAATCCTTTCCCATCCACTGAGCAATAAGTACTCACAGCAAAACAAGAGCTGGTACTTAGCTAGGTAATACATTAAAGGGGCAGTGTGGCATTAACTCTTGTTTGGGAGTAAAGATTATTAGCTGATTGGTTCATTTAATTAAATTGGAATTTAGAGTTATTGGTTGAACAGATGTAATTGAGTAGTTGTAATTAATTCTAGCAAGTGTAACCCTAATAGAGAATCAATTGAAAAGTTATGGTGGTTTAGCATTGTTGCATTTTAGTGCTCTATTAAAAAAAAACATGGAAACCTGTCTTTTCATAAAAATATGCAGCAAGGAAGTGAAGTTTTGTCCTAAAATATTTCTTGAGATGCAAATATCTCTATTTGCATTTCTCCAATGATAACCTTGAAGATAACCTTGAAGGGCAACTGTCAAGTCAACATTGAATTGCTAATACAAACTTTCTGTATAATTATTCTTTAGAAATGTTTAGTAGGACTGTAGTACTGCAAGAGGTGCACAGTTTGTGGCCTCGAGTTTTCAACATTGCTGACTTTTTTACCAGAAATATTAAATTTTTGATCAAAATCATTGAATTTTTTGCTAAATATGATTTTTTCTAAATCATAATCAGTACATTTTTGGACAAAATCTAATTTTTAACTATTCATGAATTTTTTCTAAAATTGCTGTTTTTTTTTGTGCTAATGTCATGAACTTCTGCCTAACAAAAAAAATTTTCAACTGAACCGAATAAATTAATTGACCAAAAATTAAATTTTTGGGACCATGGGGATCTCAATTCTATTTATGTCCAGAGGCCACCATAAACCTTAAAATAGCCCTGGATCTTTACATCTCTTGAAGCCGGCTGCACAAACCATAGTTAAGTGTAATCTTAGTTTATCCTATACTGTTAATATGTGGTAATCTAAAAGTAACAGTAACTGAGATTGGTGCAACTGGCCCTTAAAGAAGTCTTGACTTTATTAAGACTTCTTTTCCTTGCTGTATAATGGCCATTTCAACACCAAATAATATTCCATGTTGTAGAATGTATAACTGCAAATCAGTTGCCTTCTGTCCAACCTACTTAAGAAGAAAATAGATTCTTTACAAATTTCTATAAATTACATATTATAACAATAAGAAAACAAGGAAAATAATATTATATTAGGATTAATTTTTGTATTATTAACCACAACTACCAGCAGTTTACTCCAAATGTCATTTATAATTCTTTTTCTTCTAGTTCTTGTCCTTGTGAGTTAATAACATGTCAACAGCTGCGTCTGTGCACTTTACCTTTCAGGTAATAAGCCTGATAGCTGCCATTTTTATCTCCAGTTCTTACTTCGACCGCCCAGCATGTAATTTGATACATTTGGATTGGTAGTCATTTTCAATTCTGAAAAGTATCTGCTCAGTGAACTGATAAAATTACTTTCGGCGAATGTAATTTTATACTGTGCAGTAATCTAAGGTTAGCGCTAACTGAAATTGGTGCAATTGGTCTGTGTTTTGAACTTTTATTTAACTATTTATAGTTCTGTGGTACCAAAAGTACTACAGGTCGAACCTCGTTATTACGAACTCGCTTATTGCGAATTCCTCGTTTTAACGAATTTTTTTAAAAGTTTGG
>JAQIXT010000334.1:0-42642 GCA_034700445.1 Stenotaenia linearis
GTCAGTTGTGGATGAAGTTTGCATTGGTATGGAGTGCTTTTCTGCATGATATATCCTGAAAATTTGACTGAGCAAAGGAGCTGTATCAGGATCGTTCAACCAATGGTTTGCAGTATTAGGATTTTCCAACATGTGTAAAAAAGCTGCAAGATATTCAAAAATTAAGAATTTATCAGATCAATATTAATCGTTTTTATCACTAATCTTAATTATAACTGATGAAAAGAATTTTTTTTGTTCTAATTTAACGATTGAGTCATAAAATTTTTTAATTTTACAACTTGAATCGTTAAATTAGAACAAAAGAAAATTTCAAAAAGAAAACTTCAACTTCAACTATCCATTTTAAAAATTGAAGAACTATTTTATGTATAGATTGTAAGAAACAAGTTACCTAAAAAAGTCTTTGGATTATTTAATCCTAATTGAACAATTGGGTTAGATATAATTGCTTTATAAATGGGGCCTTCTGGATCCAATCCTTTATCCATTTCTTGAATATGGGGATGACGATCACCCAGTAGCCATTCACACTTCAAATTTTAAAAGAAATAAAAAAATAAAACTTACATTAAATTTAGATAACTACTCACAGCAACATCCTGATTGTTATTGTTTATTCTTAAAGCATCCAACACTTCTTCCTCAGCAAACCCCATTTCCTTCAAATTAACAAGAGCCTAAAAATAAATCATTGTAATATTGTGAATATTACAAAATCTTTTATTTTGTTTACCCGTAAGTTAGGGCGAAAAGTCTTTCGTTTATATGCTTTAAAAGCTTCTAAAACTTCAGCTACTGTGTACAGTCGCTTACTAACTGTTGGCTTGGAGGATGATTCTCCCACTTCTGAAAACTTTGACATTAATCCCAACTAGATACTCGTGTATAATAGCAAAAACTAACCTTCGTCTGGAATTGGCGCTGGAACTGGCGCTGGAACTGCCACTTCGGCATCCGATGAATCTGAATCGTTGTCCGCAGCGTGTGCTAATAACCAATCCATAGCCTCGACAGGTAACATTCTTTAGAAAATTAATAAAATATAAGACAAATTAACTTATCCGTAAACAATCATTACTTATTTAATCTAAGTGAATTTATTGCTTTTCTTTCGGAAAATCCCATATCAGTCAATTGTTTAAGCACAGCAGAATCGATGTCACTATCAGTTTTTCCTTCAGCTTTATCTGAAATTTAATCCATTTAATTTCACTCATTTTAGAAAATACCTTAAAACATACTCTGCATTTCTTTGAAAAGTGGAAGAACTTCTGGATCTTGGCACAAAATCTTCTGTGACGCATCCACAAGAGAAATAAGTATTTTACGTAATTCGGTCTGAAACTAATCCAACAATAAAAAGTTTAAATTCAACACTTGTTTTGAAAACTCTCTACAAACATCAACTACAGCATTATTATCTTCAGCCGGTCGAGTTATATTTTTACTCGGCGTGTTTGCAGTCATTTCATTAATGGTAGCTTCGCTCGGTCCTTTTGATAATTGATCTCGCTAAACAAATATACCATTTACCACAATTTTAATATATCTCTTACTACCACATAATTTTACCACATACGTCTTCAATTGGATCAATACTTGAAAATGCTTTACGTTTTCTTAGTAGCAACAACTCATCTGCAAAACCGAACATCACAAATTAACAGGAATATTTATTTCTATTCGCAGAAACAATACCGTTATCTTTCACATTTTCTTGAAGCAGTGAATTTTCATTAGCTAAAACCTTGTTTGTAGAAATTAAGACTAATTTGTAACTAGCAGCTAGTTTTATACTGTCTATAGGATTTAGAAAATGTCCTAAAGCCATAACTTTAACTTTTTCTACATTGAAGTCTGGAGGGACATCTAATTGCCACACGGAGCCGTCGATATTCACAACGGTCAGTTTTATAGTTTGAGGAGTAAAAATATTTGTTTCCGACACAAACATCTTCGATTTTTATCATAAGTAGAAAATCCTTTCCATTCGAGTCGTTTTTCAACCGATTCTGAAAATAAACATTCACGGTTGATAAATCCGCTTTTTTAATTTTTTTTTTAAATATTCTCTACATACCGATAAGCCTCCGCTCTTTACGATACTTCAGACCAAAAAAGTTTTACTAGAAACCTATTTGGAACCACAGTATGCGAGATTTAAAGAAACCACCCTTTTTCGCAAGTGAATAGAGCGCGTGAAGGATATTTAATACCCCGTATTGATGTCCGAATATGGAATTAAATCTGATTTTTTATTCTGGCGACCGCGTGACTCTAAAAGAATACTCTGAATACCAAGTGATTTTCAATTACCATGATGCAATTAATCGGAAAAATCAGCCAGGATAGAACGGCACGCGACGATAAATATAAACGTTACTCTAGTGGCCTCTAGCATCAGAAAATGTAATGTAACTGTGACAAAAATGTATGGCTTTTGTTCTTAATTTCTTTTTAAATCAATTCTGTATGTGAAATAAAAAAGCATTGCCATTTCCAAAAGATTTTTTTTCTTATATATTTATTAATTACAAATCTCTATATTTCCCCCATCGTAAATGTTGTTGTCTCCATTGTTTCTTTATCCAAGACGATGTTTTATCCTTTCTATGTATAAGAGGATATTTTTCTTGTTCAGCTTGTTGAAACGGATCACTTCTTTTCAAGCGCATTAACAACACCTCTTCTGCTAATTCTTCCAGAGGTCTGTATTTATCTAAATATCTAAATAAATAATAAATTTTGAATGAGTGTTCTTCTAATTAATTATTTAATTTCCCTGTACTTATCAAATTGTTTCCTATGCGGATTCCACTTTTGAGGTGCAATGTACTGGGGAGGGTGATTATATTCAAACCTCGGTTCACGCATTTCTGCAAAATTAAAATTTAACAAATTATTTAAAGAAATTCTTTTTTTACATTTACTTACTTAAAACTTTATGGAAAAATTCTGTCATCGATTCGTCCCAATCGACCTGACAAAAAGCAAGCCCAGCTGGAGTCATGTCCGATTCGTGAGCTTTGTAGAAGTCGTTTGAAAGGAAAGTCCTTGCTTTTAGACTCAGACTGTAAAGAAATTTGATAAAAATTGAATTGAATTTTAAAAATGTGAAAATAAATTATTACCAAGGTTTCTCCCTTTTCAAAGATGTAAAGTCGATTAGTTTTTCTTGTTTGTATAATATAAATACGACGCGTTGATATCCTGATCCTTTGGAGGGAAATGGTTGGAGGTAGTCGCAAATTGTTTCTCCGGTTGATAAATCATTACCACGAATATTTCCTCTTTAAATTGAAAAGTATATTAAACGTTTATTTCAAAATCATTGTAATGAATTTAAACCTACACAAACCAATGAAGATATTCAGACGAATATTTTTCAAAATGGCAGTCTAAATTTGTTGCAACTAATGTCCAAAGCGATTGCGGATCGCTTGGAAAATGAATTTCGGGCATCGATTTCATCTGTTAAAATTTATAACAATAATTGTACGCTGAAATAAATCACAAATTAGGTAATTGTTTTACTTCTGCTGGTTTAAGTTGATTGCCACTAAAAACAGGAGTAGCATTGCCACTTTCGTCAAAATATAAAATTTGTAGTGGTGTGTTTGGATAAAAGAACCCATTATTGAACATGTCGCGGTAAATGCCGTAATGACTGGCTATAATTTTGATGTGTCTAATACCAGTCGAAGTTTGCCAGATTTCACGCATTTTTTGTACATCTATATTTAAAGTACTTTCTCAAAAAACTTGCATTTAAGACGAATTGTTATTTATTTACCTAGTTCAGATGGATCATTTTTTACACTTGTTTTATACGGTTCGAGCGCCGGATGAGGGAAACCGATATTAACCATTGGAATTTCTACATTTCCTTTTACAATTCGTAAATCTGAAAAAATAAAATTTTAGTTTTCTTGTTTAATTTTAACGCAATTAATAAATTCACCTACCTTGTAATCTTTTATCTAAACTTTTAGCCCATTTATATGGCATACCTCGCATTCCTCGGCTAAGTGGAGGAGGGAAAATTTGGAGCACACTTTTGCAGAAAAAAGTTGCCATTTTACTGCGATTTTATCCAGGAGTAACTAACCTTTATTATTAATTTTTTTCCTTACTTGGAGCGTCGGAACAAGTAGCGCCATTACAGCAGCACCCGCTTGAAGAATGGTAAACGAATGTGTATTTTAATATTTCTATTCGCATATAATTATTAAATATATTTTTTCGTTATTTAGTTTAGTTAACTGATTAAGCATAATGGCCTCATCAGTAATCAAAGCATTAAATGTGGCGAAGCAGAGTTCTTTTTGCCTTCGATGTTTTTCTACTTCTGCTAGAAACTTAAGTGGGATTCCAGGGCAAGAGGATTGGGTACCCCAGGAGAAAAAAACACACACTGGTCAGGTATAAATAACTCTAGATTTATATTTAATAAGGTCAAATCACTTTTGACCAATTAAAGAATAAATACATAAAATTATATTCTGCCAGGAATGGGAGAATGACGATTATCGTTTTGTTCGATTTATCGATAGACCAAAACAGGTAATAAATATAATTATGTTATTTTTATCGATTTATTTATGTATTAATATCAATTTTAGGTCAACGAACGTTTTGCAATTGATTTAATTAATGAAGTACCACCTAAGGGAATAAATGCGAATCACGTTTGGTGTGATGGAGGCGGTGGAGCGTTAGGGCATCCGAAAGTTTACATTAATTTGGTAAATAAAGTAAATAAAGAACGAAAAACATAAATCATACAATTTATTTACAGGATCCAGAAGGACCTCAGGCATGTGGTTACTGCGGATTACGTTATTTACAAGAAAAAAAGAAATAAATTTTTGACAAATTAAATTCGCTTTACGAGATGTATAGAAATGAGTTGTACAAAGAAATGATTTAGATAGTTTTTTTTCAAGTAGTTACGATTGTTGTTGATATGAAAAGCAAGCATCGACTGCATGAATTAGAAATAAACAAAAACCCAATGACTGTATTTAAAAAAAAAAGTTTTACAGATCATTTAAACAGTATTTTTGTTTTGACTTACTGCTGCTGCCATTGTCAATGGAAAATCAGATGCAAAAGGAAGAATGAGATGAATTGGCCATAATATAATAACAGCCTTGATGGTTAACCAAACAGAATGACAGAGAAAGAGAAGCGATGATACACTGTTAAAAAGAACTTCCTGCAAAATAACGCGACTGTAAATAACTTTTGTTAATAATTTTTTTTAAAACTTACGAATAGGGAACTTCTGATGAGATTAAAACTACGTGATGATAGAATGTATGTTGCCAATACAAGCGCTCCTGTAAATACACAACTCGATACAAAAGAAACAAATGATGAATGCACAACTCCGAGTATGGACGACACTCCAACACATTGATTGAGAAACATTGCAATCAGTGACGCTAAAATCTGTAATAAAATAAAATAAAAATAATGCAAAAATAAATAAGAATTGCAAATAAACTCACCAATTCCGATAATTTAAAAATTCCAGGTCTGGTTTTCAAGACCTGGAAATTGAGGCAACCGTTGCACGACATGGATGAGGAATGAATGAAGTTCTCAGTGGGGGAGATCTCGGCTTGGGAGGTTCATAATTACGAAACAAATGCCCCAAATTAAAATAGAGTCTTACAAGAGACTATTAAAAGCTTTTATTAAGTACATCTCAAATAAATAGGTTAAAAATAACTGCGGTATAAAAATTGTATACGCAATACTTAAACGATACTATAATTTACCGTTGATCAAAGAATATTATTTGATCATTGACAAAAATTATAAAAACACTTTTTATGAGTTTTAGAAACTCACTTGAGATAACTATATCATTATGCTGTATATGACATAAGAAAAATAAATAACAAAGCCTCAAAGCAGAACCGGGCACTTTTCAGTTCTTACAAAAGTGATACGTTGATTATAAATGAATAAAAAAATCAATTTAAAAAAAAATCAATTTCTGCGACAGGCGATAATTGTTGACATGAGATAGAGACAACTGTTGATTATTCCCAAAATCTAAAATTAAATATTTTTTTAATCACACAATATGTTTTAAAAAAACATCTGTCAACTTACTGCTGCAGCCATTTTAACTTCATAACCACGGTCTTTTGAGCCCTCTTTTCGATTTTGTAATTCAATAACATAAGCAACGCCGGCAATTAAATAAAGAAAAAATGCTAGTCCATGGTAAGTGTATTCCTAAAAAAATAAAAAAATAAAAAGTGATGAAAAAAACTGAAATACAGACAAAAATATTACTCACAAAAGCTGTTTTCGGTATAATTGTTGCGGTTGAAAGTGATATGAAACTCGAGAATATCAATAGAAAAGTGGTGACAAGGCATGCAACAGCAAATAAAAGAAAGACCAGATCCACACGGTAGTCGAATCTATATTCAGATCTAGTGTCCGTCCAGTCGCTGGAATAATGTGCCGCAATACAAACACAGGCGATTCCAATTATCTATTGAACATTACAACATTAAAGCTTAGTGCCCTCAATTCCGTTGGCATGGTTTCAATAAGGCGCCAAACTTGGCATTTAAAATTTGATTAAAGGGGTTATTCATACCAGTTGTAGTAACTTGAGAATGCCAGATATATCTTTTAGAAACCCAACGTTAAGTATTATAGCTGAAGATGATGAAGATGTTATGGTTCGACTCACTGTCACAGTGTGGTTAGGCATCTTGCAAGCAGACCACAAGGAAAAACAAAGTTTTTAGAGCTGGTGCACTGACTTGACAACGCCCAGCAGTTTACGCATGTGCGAAACCTTTTCCTGGAGGCAATACAGGATCTATGATAAATCCCGTGTACTCTTTGACTTTCACTGTTGATAGAAATTAAAAAATGAAATTTCGCAAGCAGTTGCCAGACATCAAATAAGTGTTGGTTTAAAACGGAGCAAAAAATAAAAATGTATTAAAAAAATAAAATATAAATTAAAAAATTTAATTATTTCAGTGCTTTTAAAAAATTAAAAAATTAAAAAATAAATTCCTGGATTGTTGAATATCAGTTTTAGCTTGAAAAAAATTATTTAAAAAATGAAACAAGAAAAAATATTTTCCGCCATAGTATCAGATAGCTGTAAATGAGATCACCAGAATTGCAATGTCAATGCTCATGTGGCATTTATTCAAAGAGTTATATTTGCATTTAATAACTTTAATGACAGAATGAAAAGATTAATTTTTAAGCAAACAATTTTCCAATGACAAAGAAGATACAAAAAAAAACCGACAAGCCAAATAATAATCAGCAAGTTTAGTTATATCTTCCTGGTTCAATTACTTAAAACATCCTGTATAGATCACACACTTAGTGATGTCATGACTGAGAGCAATTCATTTGGCTGCTCTTCCACGGACTCCAGTTCACCGCTTTTGTCATTATCAACATAAGACCGAATATGAGACGAAACACAACCTACAAGAGTGGGCATCTCGACATCAAATTACCAGTTAAGATGAGAGCACGTGGTTTCCGAGGGTGGAAGGTAGGTTAACAAAAAAAATTCAAAACCAATACGCATTAATGTTGCAATAAAATATTTCTCACCTTTCAAACATAAAAAAATTTAAAAATACTAATTATTAACCTTGAAAATTACTTTATCTTTTTCTTAAGAAAATAATTAATTTATTGATTTAATTTCTGCAAAAAATATCAAATGTTTCACTCATTGATTGTACCTCAAAAATCAAAATGTTTTGTTTACATAAATTGAGAAAAATTCTAAAATCATAGCATTTATACACTAACAAGGGCAATTAATTGATACTATCTTTGTTGGCTTCAATTGGTCATATTATTCAATTAAGAGCGTGGGATCTGTCGAGGCACTGTACTGTAATACCACGGTTGTCATTTCAGGCGTGGAAACGTCGTTGGATCGTATTGCACAGGTTACAAGATATAGCTGCTGGGAATGTCATCATCACTTTGGATCTTTACCACAATTCTTGCGGAGAGCGTCAAAACAACTTTGAGCGAGCAACGATTTATCTCGAAGATGCTCTTCATCTGCAGAGAATTGTATCTCGATCTCATCCATACGCATTCTACGTTGAAGCGCGCGATACTGCAGTTTACTTAGCTGCTGAATGCGAAACTGATACTCAAGAATGGATGGACGCAATTTGTCAGGTGTTTTGGCCTCGACCAAACCTGCCAGCTGGTAAATCAGATTAAATTTCGAAAAATGTTTTTAATTTTTTAATTATATTTATTATTTAAATTGTGAAAGATTCAGAAGTAGTTTTCGATGCAGCGGTTACCGATTCTGCTTTCTGTACTTTATTCGGGGTACATGGAGGCTTTTGTTACATATCGCTTGCCAGTAAGGATTATCTGCTCTTACAATGCGTGTACACCCAGCACGTTCTTCTCGAATGGCCACTTACAGCCCTCGCAAGGGTTTATGTGGACAATCCGATTCACTTGCGAGATCGCGGAAGGCTTTTTGTGATCGAACCTAGACCGTGAGTTGGTTTTGAATTTTTAAAAAGTTGAAAAATATAAATTTTATTTTTCAGTCATACTTCTGGCTGGACGACGCCACTGCATTTCTTCAGCCTTAAAGCTCAAGTAATAGTCCAACACATTCATGCATCCATGCAAGGATTGGCAAATGCATCGAAACTAACATTAAAAAACACTACGCTTCACGAAACTCAAACCCTAAATCGCAGAAGTACATCGTTTTACGACCAGCCCTTACCGATGAAAAGTAAACAAAACAGAAGAATATCAGATATGAGTCACTACGACACTCCCCGACCAGAACTGGATTCAGTCGACGTATCTAATATCTTGTACCCACCAAGAAAACGTAGCCACAGCGAGTCGTATTTACCTCATGCGATTAACCGCAGCACAAATTCGTTAAATATAAATCCAAACAGTTTAACTGCTCTGTCTTACAACCAACTCGATGGAGGAACTACGGACGAAGATGAACGACTACAAGATTCGGAAATTGCAACTTTTTTTAGCTCCAAAGACTCGGGATTCCAAGTGGACGACTACGCGAAAGTTAAAATTGAAAAAAATGACCAAGTTTTACTCGAAAGCGAACATCAAAAAGTAATAAAACCATCAAAATCTGAACCGCTGTACGAAGAACTCGACCGCTTGCACAAAGATATTAATAAATTACTTGGAATCGACGTCGATGACGAAATCAGACCACCGCCTTTACCACCCCGGTGTCCTTCGTCCGTTTATCCTTGCATTCCCGAAGCCCAGAAAAAAGATGTCGTTCGATTTCTTGGAATGGAAGATCCATTGGCCCGAAGAATTGTCCACTCTCAACAAACCTCCGCGCGACAAATGACTCAAGGAGTCCGTAAAAAGAATTTATTTTACTTCCTCGGAGTCGACGGTATTCACTCTTCACCAACACCATCACCTTTTACCTTCGACAACTTAAAGCGACCGGAAGTTAAAGTTCAGCAGAGCAAGTCGACCTACGAAAATAACAATTTCTTTGAAAGTTTTTGTCACCACTTCCCACAAACTGATAATACTTCTAATCAATTTCAACTCGATTACGACGTGCCGGTACCGATCGGTGTAAAATACGACATCTATTTGTACGATTTGTTTGCCGAGAGATTGATGCAGCAAATATTTATGGAAATTAAATGCGCGTACAGAAAAGAAATTATTGTAAAAAACTTGGATTTGGTGACGGCCAGAGAAGGAAAAGTAATTAAAACCACGAAACGAGTCGACATTATGAAAAAAATTG
Source organism: Stenotaenia linearis (assembly GCA_034700445.1). Taxonomy (NCBI): domain Eukaryota; kingdom Metazoa; phylum Arthropoda; class Chilopoda; order Geophilomorpha; family Geophilidae; genus Stenotaenia; species Stenotaenia linearis. The sequence goes on from JAQIXT010000334.1 coordinate 9,815, forward strand.
GTTTGGTAACGCTTTTTTCGACCGCATTATTCCATTCTGTTCTGTATTATTCATGGCGGTTAGATTTTTACAAACAATTTTGTAAGGGAAAAGAATGTAATGGAAAAGAATGTACTGGAAACAAATTATGGAAATATGTACTAACTACACGATTACATGGTTGGTGTCGTATTGAACCAAAACAACTAACCTTTCTCAATTCTTTGTAACAACAACCGAATAAACATGTAAACACTGAATTAATACCATTATAAGCAATTGAAATCTGAATCCTTATCGAACAATATAACCATTAAATGCCTGTAAGAGCTCACATTCAGTTTATAAATAAAATATAACGCGAAATACAAGCTGCAGTATGCAAGAAAAATATTTCTATCATTCCTCAATCAAGTTACTACTTGCAGGCATCACAGGTATGATTTTAATACAATCATCGCTTGCAATTCAGTGTAACGATGTAATTAAGAGAGCCAAAAGTTGGTTAGACCGAAGAATTCATTTCAACAGCCACAAAAAAATTTCTGGACCTGGTGGTGGAGCATACCAAGCTGACTGCACTGGTTTTATATCCATGGCTTGGAGATTACCAATTAGTGCTTTTACTCCAGACTTATTAAAGAAAGCGACTAAAATACCTGCGAAAAATCTGCGAAAAGGAGACATAATCGTAGAAAACAAACCGAAAACTAGCTGTGAACGTGGGCACATGTTACTATTCGAAAAGTGGACCAAAAATCCATCAGACCACTCATCATATTGGGTCTTCGGACTACATCCACCAATTATTCGGCGACAAATAGTTCATATAAAACTCGATGAGAAAAAATACTCTACTTACCGACAAATTGACATTAAATGTTGAATGGGCACTTAAAAATAGCAAAAAATTAACATAAATCCTTTATTGCTTGTAAATAAAAATTAACAATAACATTGTATTTGTATACGTGGTAATACTTATTGTTGACGACAATACAAAAGTGGTTCGGACCACACACCCGTGCTTAAGCATTTAATGTAATTCAAACCGATTAAACGTTTGTTATTCTTACAACCCTTAACGTTTATTTGTTCTCCAGGCAAATAAAACGGTTTTAAGTTACTGTCCTCAAGTATAACGTCGAGTGGAACGGAAGATTCTGCGAATTTACACGCGCGTGTAAACCGAATTCGGACCGAATTGCTTTCGTTTTCAGGAGTAAGGCACGTGAAGGTTGTAACCGAATCTTCAACTGCGTTTACCGTGAGACGGTAACTGTATATCTGATTATCTCCGTGTTTTCTTTTGATCGGAATTATTTCAGCTGGTAACACCAAGTTACCCTTATCGTCGCTCCTGTACCAAGTTGCGTGATACCAAGTGTCTTGAGGCTCGGGCGGCATTACCCACAAACAGTGCAATTCGATACTTTGTTTTGGATCGACTGCTATCGAGCCATCGTTGAGAAATACGTATTGAGATAATATTTCTATCGGTGGTGGCTGTGATTCTGGAATTGCTTGTATTAGACAAGTGTAACTTTAGGTAGTACGTATATTGTTATAGTAACCTGAATTCCTTTTCAATCGAACGCAAGTAGTTTCGCTTATCGGAATCCATGCACCTTCAATGCACGTCACACTTTCAGAACCGACCAGTAAAAACTGGCCAATTTCGCGGCAGAATATTCTTACAGTGCCTTTATCTGGAACGTAGTCGCCGTCATGTAAAAATTGGCCGCCGTAGGATGCAATTGTATTCATCGAACGATGAAAAATGCAAGAGTATAGTGTTGGAGGGCTGAATTCGTAATTAACTGTTTGATTTTCACCGTCTGAAAATAAATACGCAAGTCTCCTATTTTGCTAACAAAATAATTGTTTTTTACCGGATGGTTGCCTTAGAACGGTCACAAACAGATTATTCTCTTGTTTTTCTAGTGGTGAAAGACACGAATAAATCCCCGAATCATCTTCTTGCACTGACCAAACAGTCAACGAGGATGTTCTATCAGCCTTATCCCACTCTGAAAGCCAAATTACAATAACAAACATCGAATTTGCTCAATAATTCAAATTCAAATTCACTACCTAATTTGTAGTTTTCAGTTTCTCTCGATTGAGTAAACACCCAGAGAGGATTTCCACTCAAAGACCATTTGCAAACCAAATGCAAATCACTATTTTCATGAACATACAACTTCCCTTCACTCATTATTGCTCCTCCATTATCCACGGTCCACTCTACAATCGGTACCGTAACTCCATCGTCAATTTCAGGCTCGGGTGTTGTGGGAATTTCAGGGGGCTCAGGATTAATTACATCTTTATAATCATAATAATCATCGACTCTACCTGGTACATTTCGATCCGAAGTATCAGATTCATCTTCGTATTCTTCTACAAGATAATAAATTGCGTTATTTAATGTAATTAGATTTAAAAATTCTCTTTGATACTAACTTACTATTCCCACAGTAGGTTCTTCCATTCGGCATTAGCCAAGTTCCAAATTGACAAGTAATTACTGAACTTCCATGCAGACTGTAATCATGATAACAAGAGAGTGCAATGGACTCACTATGCTTAATTACGTTGTTAGATTCAATAACTAATGTTGGGTCAGTTGACAGGAACGGCGGGCACGATCCTGTGTAATTGGTAGTTCAAAATTAAGTGTTAATTAATTAACAATGCGGGTTGCTTGGGTTGACTGTTTTTTTTTTTTTTTTTTTTTTTTATTAAACAAAAATAAATCACCAATTTTGTTGATTTTCCATTGGCTGGAAAAACAAAATCGTGATTTCTAATACTTTAATAACTTAGTTTACGTACTGGGTTCGCATGTAAATTTGGGTAAAAGCCATTGCCCTTCTAAACATTCAATGTAGCCCTTCAAGTGCCCTGAAGTTAATTGATAACGACTTGAACAAATGAATCCAACAGTTTCTCCATTTAAGTACCACGGTAAAATCTCTTTCTGGTATAAAACACCGTCAAATCTCGGCAAAGTAGAAATAAAACAACGAACTGCAGAAAAAAACTCAAATTACTTTTTCGTTTCCATTATAACCACAAAATTAAACAACCTTCTTCCAAACACGTCGGTTCTTCGCCGCTCCAACTCCCATCTCCTTGGCAAACCCGTTCCGCTAAACCAACCAATTTAAATCCTCTGTCGCAAGAATAACTCGCTCTTGCACCCAACAGTCGTTCGTTGACGACTACAAACCCATTATCCAGCTCTCTCAATTCTGGACATTCCAACCCTAAATCATACAAATGTAAATTAAATTTAACCACATCTTTTATTCAACTTGTACCTCTAATCACGCATGTGCGACCGCACACTCCATCGCATCGACATTCCCTCTCTGGACTGCGACAAGTTCGCTGTCTCGTGCACGGAGCTGCACACAGCCTCCCCTCCCTTTCGACCAACGCATCCTTTCGAGCACAACCCGATTCGACCGATTGATTTGCGCCGACAAAATCGAACAAAGCCAAAAATAAAATAAAGCAGAAACAATTTGGTGCCATTTGGATGCACTTTGGATGCTCAAGGATGGGTCCATTCCGCGCGTGGGCGGATGCTTTGTATTGCGCATGTGTAAAAATCCTCTTTCAGTTTCTTTTCAAAGACGTTCAACTGAAAAGATTTATCATTCAACACTGCGAAGAAGACGAAGTAGTCAAGACTGGCACTGGAACTTCATCATTTGTCAATAATGGCTGGTTCTTAAAACTTTTATTACTTTTTTAAAGATGCATCTCCACATTGCTCTTATCTTAATCAGTGCACCTGTTTTCACGTGGGCAGTGCTACCATCAGGTAAGTTTCACTTTAATTTCATAAAAGTTCATTGATGCAAGTGAAAATATTTCATATCCTATCCTAACTCAGTGTCCAGAGGTCAAGAATCAAGGGGACTGACCTCCCTGATAAAAACAACTTTTTCTTTAGAATCTTTACAGTTTGAAATTGATAGAACAAAAAAAAATTTAAAATTTAAAAATGTTTTTTAGATAAGATTTTGTGTTTTTTGAGGAGAAAAAAGAAATAATGAGAAAAATATGTTTGTTACAAGAGAAAAGAATTTATTTTTAGATTTTCTGAATTTCTGCGAGACAAGTGATGACGGTCATTGCCTGGGAATCTCATTAGTAAAGCACAGCTGTTAAGTGAAAATGTATGTGAGGTCTTAAATAAGAAACAGAAAATGATTCTATTTAAAGTCAGACTGACTTCACTTATTTTCCCAATTCCATGTTTGACTTTAAGGAGGCATAAAAGGAGTTGATTAGCTAATGGGTTAATAGGGCAGTGTCAATAGCCTTGGTCTAATTGATGGAATACAAACAGAAGGACATTGATAAGCAATTTGATTCTCTTTATTCTAGAAATTTTATATATATATCAAGAAGGAAGATTTTATATTGCACAAAATCTCAACTTTTTTCACTTTATCTTCTTTAAGTGAACTGAAATTCAGTTCTATTACATAAATTTGAAAATATAAATAAATTGGGTTATTGAAGGCAATTCCAATTAATAGACTTGTAGATTGGTCTTGAGGAAGAAAAGAATGTCGCATAAAAATTATTTTTTCAATGTCTGCAAACCAACTTCACTTTTATGTATTTTAATTTCTTTCCAGGTTCATACGATCTGTTAGAAGCAGTAGATATACACAGTGAACCGTTAGGCGTAGTAAGGACGATTGGTTTTTGTCAAAACCGCCCACTGAGGTTTGAAGATGGAGTTCCTGTTTTTGGGGAACCTGATGTCGCATTTATGTTGACACGGCGGGCCGTGCTCACTGTGCCCACAGCACACGCATTTCCTCGTAATATCCAAAGCAATATTTATTTAATAAGTTAATAACCGAACTTGGTCTTTTTTATTCAGTCGGTTTTCCACACGATTTTTCACTTCTGGCTACCGTGAGACCAGTACTAGATTCGCAAAGCTCAATATTTACGATCTACAGTGAAACTGGAGATGAGCAATTAGCCTTAAGTGTGGGTAATGTTGTTACACTATTTTTGGTCGCTGGGGATGTCCAACAAACACTAGCGTTTAATTTTACTATTAACGACGGAAAGTGAGTGGAGTTTTCTTCCATCTGTTTTCCGACGATCAAACTAAAAAAAAATCGATTCTTCAGATGGCATCGGTTGGCTTTTAGTATAAAAGGCGATGCTGCGACCATGATTTTGGATTGCGAGGAAACCAAAACCCAGGCGTTGGACCGTGGATGGGGCGACTCGAGAACCTCCACTATAAGCATCGCAGGCATATTATTTGTTGGGCAAAGACTTCTGGATGAAGTTTTTTATGAGGTATACATAAATTGTCTTTTTAAATTTGAAATTTTTGAAATTCAAACATTTCAGGGTGAAATTCAACAACTTTTGCTCGTACCGTCACCCGAAGCTGCATACGAACAATGTGCTGATTACACGCCTGAATGTGACATTCCTTTCTCTTACGACGAAGAGGATGCCATCGACACTGGTGTTCGGTATGTTATAAACGGTGAAAATGGAAATGGCAAGGAAATCAGACCCGATTTTGATCCGTCGACAAACACGTCCTATGTTTTTGAGGTATAACTTCAATGGTGTATCTAATTTTTAAATTAAACAATAAATGTTTAGACCACTGATACTGGTTCTGGAGAAGTAATTTCCTCCAGGAGAGATGTCCATTACGCCTACCAGGTTATTCAAGGCCCCCCGGGACCCAGAGGATACGGAGGAGCGACTGGTCGAACGGGTGCAAAAGGAGAAAAAGTAGTTTCCGATTATAAATTTAACAAAAACAGTGATTATGATAACTAAATTATTTAGGGTGAACCTGGTCGCGATGGTTTCAATGGAGTGGACGGCTTTGTTGGTCCTCCCGGTCATGTTTTTATGATTCCGGTAATTAAATTTAAGAAAATCTGTATTTTTTACATTAAAAACTCTTTTCTTTTAGTTTCAAGCACAAGGAGATACAAAAGGACCCGACAACACTGAATTATTCCGTCAATTACTCAGCCAACATATGGTGTATTAATATTTTTCTTGAAACGATTTGTGAATAATAAATTTGTTTTTAGCTTGCAATGAGAGGGTCCGTGGGTCCAATGGGTCTTACTGGCATTGCAGGACCTTCTGTGAGTTTAAATTATAATTTTTTAAATCCAAATTTGTGATTTATTCCGTTGATTAAAAGGGACTTCCTGGTCCCGAAGGCACTAAAGGCGAGATAGGAGAAATGGGTGAACCAGGACCGAGAGGGATTGTCGGACCAACGGGTCTTCCGGGAAGAGAAGGAAGAAGAGTATTTATTTATTACTTTGTGTGAATTTAAGGTAAAATTCTTGTAAATAAAGGGTAAACCAGGACGTGATGGCGAGAGGGGTTTTTCTGGACCACCGGGTTTAAAAGGCGAGCAAGGAATGCCTGGACTTCCAGGATTACCTGGAGAAAAGGGAGAACGGGTAGGATTTAATAAAAGATTGATGTTTCTATGAAATATTAATGGAATTTTATTGTGTTTAAGGGGTTTACTGGCAATGCAGGAGTTCCCGGACAATCTGGACATGACGGAATGCAAGGCGACGACGGACCACCAGGATTACCAGGACTTCCAGGGGAGATGGTGAGTTATAAATTCAATTATAAATCAATATTTATTCATAAACTTACATCATAATAGGGACCTCGCGGTTTTCCCGGGCCAAGAGGATTTCCTGGAGTTGCCGGACCACCAGTTGGTATTCTCGTGAAAATGTATCGTTGTTTGAATAAAAACTGCCATGTCATAAAATCTCTGTTTTTTATGTATTTTTAGGGAATTCCAGGGTCAGAAGGCCCACCCGGTCCCAAAGGCAATAATGTAAATTCTATTATTTAAAAGCTATGATTTTACTATTGTAATAAAAACCCTTTGTTTAGGGCCCAGCTGGTCAACCAGGTCCTCCGGGCCAAACAGGAACTTCTGGGCCATTGGTAAAATAAATTTCCACAATCAATACTTAATAAGTTTTTTAAATTTTCAATTCTACTATTAAGGGCCCACCAGGTCCTCAAGGACTTCAGGGACCTCCAGGCCCACAAGTAAGACCTTGAAGATCCTTTCGTTTGATTAATTCATTCAAATATTTGGAATTTTAGGGACCAAGAGGTAAACCAGGTCTTCCTGGGCTTCCAGGAGCAGATGGTCTACCAGGATTAGCTGGAAACCAAGGCCCACCTGGGCCCAAAGGTGACACAGGAGGGCCAGGAGCTCAGGGACAAGTTGGATTTCCTGGTCCTCGAGGAGTAAAAGTAATTTTTCCTTAAATTTGAATGATAATATAACTAATTAACTGAAATTGCAAAGGGTGATCAAGGGCCTCGAGGTATTTCTGGTGACAAAGGAGATAAGGTATGTTTGAGGAAAAAAAAACAATTTAAGATTATAATAATATATGGGTGTTGTAGGGGTCACAAGGTTCAGATGGTCAAAAAGGTGACCAAGGACCTAAAGGAGAAAAAGGTCCTTCTGGGCCTATTGGAATACCTGGTATTGAGGGACCACAAGGCCCAAAAGTGAGTCTCAAATTGGTTTCCATTTGCACAAATATGGTAAACCAAAATTCTATGATTTTAATTAGGGGTTTGAAGGACCAAGAGGTGAAGTTGGGCAAGCAGGACCTCCAGGAGAAAAAGTAATTGGATAGTTCCCATTATTTATTACTATTATTCACAATCAATTATTATTGCAGGGCAAAATAGGAATTCCAGGATTTCCTGGATATCCTGGACCTCAAGGTTTCAAGGTGTTTTTTATGAATAAAATCTATTTAAACCATATATTAACTGTATTGTTTGCAGGGGGATAAAGGAGATCCAGGCCGAGTTGGTAACCCTGGTGATAAAGGAGAAAGGGTACTTCAGAGTGATGTTTAAAATAACTGAAATTGTAATAAAACCTGTGTTCTGTTTAGGGGTTATCAGGATTAGCTGGAGAAAGGGGAGAACAAGGACCACGAGTATGCAGTATAATGTGAAAGTTGGATATTTTCAGTAATCTCACTAAGATTATTTTAGGGAAATAGAGGACCCAGAGGCCAAAGGGGTAAACAAGGAAATGCAGGAGATAAGGTATGACAGGTTGTTAATTAACAGCCTATTATAAAATTGATTAAACAAATAAATAACTTACAATAAGGAAATCAATTTCTTTTCAGGGTGATACAGGTCAACCCGGTCCATCTGGGAGTCAAGGAGAACGTGGACCACAAGGTCCAGAAGGGATAAGGGGTGTTCCAGGTCCACCGGGACCACAAGTAAAATTGAAAATTATATTCTACTGATTTGGTGATAATGTTTTCTTTAATTATTAAAGGGAAGCATTGGTAAAACTGGAATACCTGGATCCACAGGAGAACGAGGACCTCCCGTATGTATAAAGTGGAGTTATCCATGCAATCTTATTTAAAAGAACATTTTTTGATTTTGAAATTTTCAACTAAAATGGTTAATAGTTTGTTAATGCTCAAAATTTTGGATAATTTTGGGATTACAATATAAATTATAATACAGAGTTGAAAAAAAAAGTCCTGTCCTCAAATATTACTTTAAAAAATGCAACCATGTCTTGAAATTTGATCTTAAAGGTCATCCTTAATATCACTCCAAATATTTGGACTCTTATTTCTGCATAACATTAACATAAGGATAAAAAGGGATTCATTTCTATGTCTTATTAATATTACAAAATATTCATTCAAGTCATTTCATAAATTTAAAGGGTGAAAATGGATTACCCGGACCACCAGGACCATCAGGAGTTGTCGGACCACCGGTATGTATTTTCAATGTCTATTAAATCTACAATTTATTTGCGAGTTGTAATTTATTCCAGGGAGCAATTGGCGAACCAGGACCAACGGGTGAAGCAGGAGTTCCTGGATTACCAGTAAAATTGATTTAATTAACTAAATAGGAAAGACTTTCTTTATCTCATGTATTTTAAGGGTATGCCAGGCGAACTTGGTCGTCCAGGAGATTCGGGAAAAGAAGGAGCGCCTGTAAATTCACTTTAATACAAAATCAAATTGTTTATGTAATTATAATTATCTTCTAGGGTTTACCTGGACCAGCTGGTAAAGCCGGATCTCCAGGGACGCCTGGTTTACCAGGCTTTCCTGGCGAAAGAGGACTTCCAGGACTTCAAGTAACAAAACCAGAAAACTTACAGTAAAGAAAATAATTTCATAATTTTATAAAATTATCTCAGGGACCCCAAGGACTTAAAGGTGAAATGGGACCAGCTGGACCATTTGGACCATCAGTAAATCATAAACAAACCAAAGAGTAAAATTCTCTCTTAAAAACTTTTCAACAATTTCCAGGGAGAAAAAGGTGCCCCAGGACCAACTGGAGTAGAAGGAGCACCAGGTTCTGAAGTAATATAATCTCAACATTTTTTTGAGCTTTTAAGCTAAATTTATATCTTTTATCATTCTATTAGGGTCGACCTGGAGCCCCAGGTCCTCCAGGATCATCTGGACCCAAAGGAGATAAAGTATTAAACAATTCATTAGAGAGTTTGCGGAGAACAAAACTTATCTTATAACTTATAAATTCCATGTTAATTATAAATCTAACTTACATTTAACATGGAATTTATAAGTTTTGTTCTCTGCAAACTATTATTCAAAATTCATCTTTTAAAACAAAAAAATGTTTTTAGGGCGACCAAGGTATTGCAGGACAAAGTGGACGAGATGGTTCTCCTGGAGCTAGGGTTTTTATAATTATATGACCTTAATTTTGCAAATTAATCAACTATTTACATTCAAAGGGGCTTCCTGGACCTCCTGGACCAAGTGGGCCACCAGGAGAGGATGGGGATAAAGGAGATGTTGGAGGACCCGGAGAAAAGGGCTTTAAAGGATCCAGAGGATTAATGGTACAGTTAATTTTTCTTCTTCAACAATTAGTTTTATATTAATTTTAATTGAATATCAGGGTTCAGCTGGACCACCAGGTCCACAGGGACCAAGAGGAGAATTAGGACCAGTGGTAAAACAATTATGTGATTTAAATTATTACATACTGCTAATAACTATTCTTAATCAAGGGGCCAATTGGAGAAAGAGGTTTGCGAGGAGTACCCGGAATTGGTGGACAAAAAGGAGAAGAAGGTGGAGTTGGACCACTTGGTCCACCAGGACCTGCTGGCCAACAAGTAAGCATTCAATTATAATTATCACTGCAGTTAATTTTAATAAAATATTATTGTAATTTAGGGTTTGCCTGGCCCACGTGGAAGCAAAGGTGAAGTTGGTGATCATGGACACAAGGGACCTCCTGGACCTCCCGGACCACCGGGCGAACCTGGTAATACAGGGCCGAAAGGTGGGGAAGGGATTCCCGGTCCACTGGGACCTGAAGGACAGCAAGGTGAAAAGGGAGAGCCGGGACCACTAGGAACACCCGGGCCACCTGGAAAAGATGGCGGTCATGTAAGCCTTTCAAATAGAAAATTTAACGGATTAATCTAATTTTATTTGTATAAAATTTGTATTTAGGGTGAACGTGGTCCACATGGTTCTAAAGGAGAAGATGGGAAATTAGGTTTGCAAGGTCCCATAGGTCCGCGAGGTCCATCTGGAGTGGAGGGAGCAAAAGGATCTCCAGTTAGTTCTATAACTTTTTATAAAGGTTTTTACAATAATAGATATTATTTGTGTGCTAGGGTTCCCCTGGATTCCCAGGTCCACCTGGAGAACCGGGATTGCCTGGCATAAAGGTAATTATTCCATCTGTACGGTACACAATTGCTATAATTTTCAATTTCTTTCATGTAGGGCGCAAGTGGCAAAGATTGCGAAGAAGGTATACCTGGAGATCCAGGTCCACCTGTAAGATATAATTATTTGCAATTTTCTGTATTTAAAATAAAATATGTTTGAAATTAATTTGAAAGGGACCTCCAGGAGAATCAGGAAAGATGGGATTACCAGGCAGCCCAGGAAAACAAGTAAAGAATATTTGTACAGAACCACTGGTTATAATTTAATACAATTTAATTTCAGGGTCCAATGGGAGCAGCTGGTCAACAAGGCAATACTGGTCTTCCTGGAGAAAAAGGAGACCGGGGAGGATCAGGCCAAGCTGGTCCTCAAGGACCGATTGGACCTGCTGTAAATACATTTTCTTAATTTGTGTAATATCATGAAAATATATTAAAATATGTTTTAGGGATTACCTGGACCTGTTGGTTCAATTGGTTTACGAGGATCTCCTGGCCCAGCGGTAAAAGATCAGCAGGTTACATTTATATATTTCAAAATGTCTTTGCATTTTTACAGGGTGATGTCGGTCTTCCGGGACCTGGAGGTTTAATCGGTCCGTCGGGTGGAGTGGTAATATTAAAGTTCAAATTTTTAAATACATTTCAATTTTTAAAAAAATTTTCATTACATAGGGTAATTCTGGTGATAAAGGCTCGAAAGGAGACAGGGGAAAAAGAGGACCGAAAGTATTTCTAAAATTGAATGAAGTTGTATGAATTATTACAAAATTGACGAACTAGGGTCACCGCGGAGAAATGGGTACTCGAGGAGCGGATGGGGATCCGGGAGAGAAAGGGGAAAGAGGAGATAAAGGAATATTCGGACCAGCAGGAACGAAAGGAGAACCCGTAAACTGACATTCATTTTCCACTAAAAATACAAATACAATTAATTTTTATTTTAAGGGTCCTATTGGAATGGAAGGTCCAAAAGGAAACGATGGCCCAATTGGTCCTTTGGTAACGATATAAATTACTTCAGTGTAAAAATTTATCAAATATTATTTCTGAAGGGTTTACAAGGTGACGGAGGACCAAAAGGAGCTGAAGGCTCAACCGGCCCAAAAGGTGAAACGGGTCCAGCGGTAAGTTTTGTATAAAAACATTTTTAATAGAAAATAAATTGTCCACTGTTTTATTTCAGGGCCCACCAGGTCCACCGGTAATATATTTCATTTTTGTGTTGTATGTATGTATGTTTAGGTTGATTATTCTTAGGGGCCACCTGGAGAAATCCCCATAATTCCACCCGAACTGTTATTCCAACGTGACATTCCAGCTTACAGACCCAAAAGGCAGGCTCCTGTTCCTACAGTAACCCCTACCACTTCTACAAATAAAGGCTCTGCCAAGGCAAACGCAGAAGGCGTGGAAGACATCCAGAGCAAACTCATCGATGTTTATACGAATATTTATTCAATTCGTCAAGATCTTGAAAAAATAAAGAAACCACTCGGTACTAAGGATAGTCCTGTCAGAACCTGCAAAGATTTATATTACGGGCATCCGCACTTTAAAGATGGTAATTCATATTTTTGAAATTGTGGATTAGTAATTAATAATTATGTTTTGATAGGTTGGTACTGGATAGATCCAAATTTGGGCATGCCTGATGATGCAGTGTTTGTATTTTGTAATATCAGTGGAACTGGGCAAACTTGTGTATTTCCTGATGTTCATGCATCAAAAGTAATTAGTTTTTCCCCTTTTATTTTCAATATTGAAACAATTTCATTCCAGATGCCTAATATTCCATGGAGAAAAGATCGCAACACGCCCAAAAAACCATGGTTTAGTGATTTGCGAGGAGGATTTAAGGTTAGTAAATTCCACATTCAAATTTACAGATAATTTACTCTCCGCTAAAAATCCCAAATTAACTTTTCAGATCACCTATGAAACATTAGGAACAGTTCAAATGACATTCCTTCGTCTACTTAGCAAGCATATATATCAAAATTTCACATATACATGCATAAACTCAGCTGCATGGTACAATACGAAAACCTTCGATTACGATTCATCTATACAATTACTGGGTACAAACGGCGAAGAATTCAGTACGCGATCGCATCGCCCTAACGTACCCGTAGATGATTGCAAAGTAAGTTTTAATTTCGCAGTTATTTTCAAAAATTTTCAAAAATTAAAAAAAAAAAATTTTCTTCACAGACAAGAAAAGCCAACGGGAAAACCATTTTTGAAATTCGTACTGAAAAACTCAATCAGTTACCAATCGTTGACTTTCTACCGGTCGATTACGGTTTACCGCATCAAGCATTTGGCTTTGAAGTTGGACCCGTTTGCTTTGGTTAAAACACAAATTTATGTGAAATGATTAAGCCTTAAGTTTTATCACTGCCATGAAATCAAAGTTCAGTATGATAGTAATAATTTTATAATTCTTATTCTTTCTTTCACGCCCAATTATTGTAAAAATAATACGACTTTAAAATTATTTCTTACACCATTTTGCTCATCAAACCACGAATACCTTCTCTATTGTTTTATTTTGTTGATTTAAACTAGTATTCAAGTGTGTTTGTGACTTCTACTAATTTTATTTTATAAAATTTTTATACGTCTTATGTGAATTAATCAAAAACCTTTGTAGAATATATGTAATGAAAAAAATGGTGATGTCAACAGTTTTCACACTGTTTTGTTTATCACAGATTAAAGTTTGAAAATAACTATGCATTTTATTTGCTATAAAAACTACTGAGTTTTTGTTAATATTATGTTTCTTATTATTGTAGCCCTTTCTTTTGCTAAAGAAATACAGTTTTCTAAGTTTTCGTCTGATATTCGAACACCACCTAAAAAATTAATAAATTGCAAATATATTTTAGTGATTTATATGTGCAATTTATAAATTTGCGTCATTCAGCTTACCTGGTTTGAATATGTTGCTTATTTTGTTGCCATCCGTGATTGCGATTGTAAGTTTGGATGAGGCTACTGATTCTTCATCGCTTGTAGGGTCAATTAGAATTATATCCCTAGAAAATTTACAAACAAAATTAAAATATTTTCGAATTGTGAGAAAATTATAATTCTTGAGAAATAAAGTAATTTTTTCTGTTGCATAAAAAATAAATTGTAAAATGAACTTAAGCAGGAATTTGACGAAGAATTTGTCTCATTCGTCTAGATATTGCACAATTTTAAGATTTTTTTTTAATGTTTGAATACTTACTCGTCAAAAATAATAAACGACGTCGAAACAGGATGATTGAGTAGAGTCAAACGTTTTTTCCCTTGTTTGATTTCTAATTCTCCCGTTTTTGAGTTGATTTTTACTTTAGGTAATCGGACTAAAGGAATAAATAGATTTTAATTTACTTTCTACGTATGGAAGTTAACTACATTACCTGTTGTCAACGCAGAAATCAGGGCTGCTGTGGCAGCATCTAAAGAGTTTCCGTCGTAATTTAAAAACTGTACATCGCAATGTAAACGATAACAATACTGAAATGGTTAGTAGAAAACAATGTCAAATTTACTATAATTCCTTAGTTTACAAAATATTTACCGTTGTATCAGGAATAAGTAGGTCTGATAATGAAATGCATTTTGAACTTGAAATTTGCAGAAAATGTGGAATTAATAAAACTAATAAAATTTCGAAAAATAAGTAAATACTTGTTGAGAACGTCAATCAAAAATTGATTCGCAATATGCGCGTGTTCGTTCGTAGGACCAGAGCGGAATAATGATGAACACATTGGCGATAAATCGACATTTACGGTAACGAGATGACTCAATTGACACTCTATTGGCCTTTCTTTTAAGAGCTCCTAATAATTGAATAAATAAATGTTCGATCTTGATTAATTTTATTTCATACGTACTGTTTTTATGCCACAAACAGCTGTCGTATGTCCAAATTTTATTAAAGACGATCCATCAGCTGTTGATATAGAACCTACACAAAATGTAGAATAAATATTATCGTCCTTTAAAATCTTAAAACTTGTAATATTTACGTACCCATACTTATTCCAAATGGTCGAACTTCTGTCAAGTTTCTTCCATCAGGCCTAACGTCGTTTGAAAAAAATTTTCGGTAGAAATCAAGCGGTTGCAACTGCCTAACGAAATGGAATTTTTAGCAAATTAAATTTTCAAATAAGAAATGATTATGTTTCTCTTCTTACTTCAAATCGACTCCGACTATCATATTAATTAAGTTTAATTCAGTAAATATATCTAAACATGAAATCAGCAAACGTCTCAGCACGCTTGTTTTGCAGAACCACAAGTGACTAATCGATCAATGAGCGGAAGTTCCGCTGCGCTGCGGAACTCATTATCAAAATAGCGGTAAATTTAAATTAGCATTTATCGCATAACCAGGTGTTTATCACGTGTGATCAAACATCAGAAATGTGCCTAATTTAAGAAGATAAAGTTACAGAAACTTAGTAGAAAAAATTTAAGAAAAAACTTAAAATTTAAAATAAATTATAAAATTTAGTAGGAAATGTATAATTTCAACAGAAAATCTGCCAAAAATTTCCCCCAAGGGAAATTGGAGAAGTATGATAAAATGGGCGCTAATAGGCGGGGAAAACCACCAACAACTAGAATGAATGTTCATGTTCTGCGCAAAAATGATGGTGACATAGATCTTTATATTATCTTTTTTGCTTTCATGTTTTTTTCTTTGAATTCGTGCAACTGAAATTTAACCCAGCTTTACCAAAAATGAAATCCAGTTGACTCTGGAACTTTAGACGATCATCTGAAACTAGTACGTAAGTGCTTTCCTGTAAAGGAGATTAAATTTATCACCTGATATTGCCAATAAAAAAAAATAAACAAACAAACAAAAATTCGAAATTAAAGTTTTATTATAAAATTGCAATTTTTCTAAGAACAATATAAAATTCTTTTTTCTTAAGCACAATGCAATTTGAGCTTCACATTAGCTTCTAACAGTCTGATGAGCGTATACATTGCCATAAGGATTAGCATGTTGAAATGCCGATGCACAGTATTGAGAATCGAGATTACCAACACCAGCAGTGGAATACAGATACGATGAATACACCAGTCCTTTATACATGTGCTTTAAAATTCTCCAAGTTGTTTTCTTCACCCTTTTTGACAGCTGAACATTCCAAAATATAGCCATTAGTTTAAAAAAAATTGTATTGTACTGTATTAAACTTAAACTTTTGCAATTTATAAATATTTATATTTCCTATTAAACTTAAAGGCTTCAGTTCAACAGATTTTAAAATTCCAAAAAATATTGTGATTTGTTTTTGAAAAACATTTCATGTCATGATTTCATGATAAATGTTGTCAGTAGATAACAAAATGTTGATCAAATTTTCAGTACAAAAATATTTAGGACATTCAAATTTAAAACATTTATTAATTAAGACATTGCTCTGGTCTCCTTTCTCTTATTTTAAAGTTGAAAAAATATAATAAAATTACTGTCAATCATTACATCACATTAATTATATAATCAAAGCATACCTTAGCGAAAGGTAACTCACCTTAGTTGCTATTTCCTTCGCAGTATGTCTCCTTACAAAATCGCTATCTTCATTCTCGAATTGGCAGTATCCATAATATTTGTTCGTACGAACAAACGTAACCTTTTTCTTTCCGCCCATCAAACTTTCTACCTTTCACTACATTCGAGAGACTTTTCGACTGTGATAATATAACACTGAAATTCTATTAGATTAGTTATATCTGATGACAAAGACCCAATTTGAACTTTGCTCGATTACTCTTGGCTTGAGTTTTAAAAATCAAATTTAATTCAATTGCTGCTAATAACTTCCCTTGTAAAATTTCTTGCAACTGGAAATTTAATCCTCTGAAGTTTTTTTGCATAGAATTTCTATATATTTGATCAAAAAAATTTTTTTCTAAGTAAAGATTAAGAAATAATTTTAAATAAAGTAAAGTTTTGTTACAACGCTTCGTTATGCAAGCAATTAAAAATAAAAACATTTAAATATTACGTAATGTAAAAATAATTGCGTTCAAGGACAAATTAATTTCATGAGCTTCTCAGTTGTATGTTTTTTAATCCTTCAATAAAAAATAAAATCTTCAAATAATGACTAAAAATCTTTAATGTAGAAACTGGAACGGAAAGTACATTCAAGTAGACAGCCATTAACTGATTTTCTTATAATAATTTTCACTTACATGACGCAAGCTTATCAAATCACGACTCTTTTCGATACATCGATATATATCGATATCCATATAAGTCGATTTTTTTTCTGTTATTATTTTTTTGTTGTTGCTTTGTTTGGTTTTTTTCCTCTTTTTTTTGTTATTTGTTTTCAATTTTTCCCGTCTTTTTTTTGTCTTTTTGAGAATAATCGAAACTTTTCTGATATTTTTTGATAACGTATGTATTAAAATCTTTTTTGGTGAATCTTTTAAACTATAAAAACTATTTTTTGATAAGAAGAGTGCATCTGATGTTTCTATCTACAGCTCAGGAATACATCCACTGTAATTATCTAAATACTTTTGATAGCAGATAATTATTTTCTTTTCAAATTTTATTATTTATTGTATCTGTAATAAAATTTCACGTGAATATGTGATGATTTAAACAAAATATTTCCTATGACTGAAAATCTGAAATTATTTTCTAAGTCCTAAAAACAATAATGCGGCTGTAAAAGAGCAATTACAACAATATTTCAGACAGCAAACTAATGATAAATTAATAAAAAAGGTGATGAATTCACTCCGCTTAAATTCATAGTTATCACGCGATGTACTTTTATGACATTTATTTATTGATTACAAATGCCCATTACTTAATGTATGTAACTTTATTATCCACTAATTGCCTATGCTACAGAGGAAATGTAAAATTATAACATTTATTATGGTATTAATTTAGGAGGTTATTACTTACATTCTTCACACGCTCGTAATATAGTCCTCATTTTTCTCTCTTAAAAGGCAAGAATCAGAGCTGTAATTAAAATAATAAAAAAATTAGAATTTATGAAGAAATGATGTTTTGTAAATTATACTACATAGTGCATACCAACCAATACAGACTCCAAATCAGTAGAATAACGAGAACACCACAACCAAATCCTAACACGTTGTATTTAAAATAAGACTACTTAGAAATGATTTCTGTTTTAACTTACACCAGAAATTATATATTCAAGTGTTGATAAAGATAGAGATTTTATTAAACGTCGGCCTAATTTCTGCTACAAAGGCTAAACACCGACACCCACACCAGGTGCCGAGTACTCCTCCTAGAAATTTTGCCACTCTAGGAAATTTTTACGTGCAAGAAAATCTTCCGAACACGAAACCAACAGTTTAAATTCCCCTCCGAAAAAACGCCACTCGATTTTCCTTCGCCAGAAAAATTACCAACCTCGGCCAGATTTGAACCTGGAAACTTTGGACACAGACGTGAGCGCGCTAACCACTGGTCTACCAGCGCCAACGGTGTTTGCACAACTGCCTGATCTAACAACTTTAAATTATTAACAAACATTGATGCAATTGCTCTATAAACAAGCAGTGAATTGAGCAGTATCTAATTACAAACATCAATCTAATTATTGTGATCTAGTAATTACTGTGATATCTAATTACTGTGATATATTACATTCCAATCAATGATAATGTGTACTCTTAGAAAAAAGGGAAAAAAAATCTTTTATTGACCATAGGCGTGAAGCTATGGTCCAGCAAACACTTTGCATAAATATCTGCTATAAAAGTCAGACTTAATTGCCAGAAAGAGAAAACTTTCTATAATACTGTACAAAGTATTAATTATCTAAAGTGCAAGTTAATGACAGTGATTTGTATTGCATTTAGTGCTGTTATTTATAAATAGCCGTGCAAAAAAAAATCTATATTCACAACTTCCTACACCAGGAAATGTCTATTAAAAAGAAAGCATTAAAACTAAGCAACAAAGTTAATAACTATAAACAGTACTATGCTGAAAGTGAATGCGTGCTAAAAGGGTTTTCTTACCTTCACAACAAGAAACAGAGTTCTATAGTACTGATTTGCTCATCAATCATTTGCAATGAGTACAATGACAATTTTCTTTTTAACTGGGCAAATTATCTTACTTATTCAAAAATGCTACAGGTAATCATATTTTCAGATTATTTATGTAAAATTGTCACATATTATATATTCGATAGTGAGCGCGAAGAAGATTGGCTTGTAAAACTGATTCCGCAGAATTACAGTCGTTTTACATTGCCAGCGAATCTGAAAATAGGTTCGTAGGTTCTATTATTTTTATTTAATTAAGATCCTTTAATGAGATAAATAATATGCAAAGTGTTTTCAGATATCTATGTCTTAGCAACACCTAGCGCAATAACGTCAATCAA
This sequence comes from Stenotaenia linearis, assembly GCA_034700445.1. Taxonomy (NCBI): domain Eukaryota; kingdom Metazoa; phylum Arthropoda; class Chilopoda; order Geophilomorpha; family Geophilidae; genus Stenotaenia; species Stenotaenia linearis. The sequence continues at coordinate 29,015 of JAQIXT010000334.1, forward strand.
TATAAAATCTATGGTGAATTAGTTACTTATAAGAAAATAACATATTTATAAAATTTGTGTAATTGAAAATTTATAGGATTTTGAAATTGAAAGTGAATATCAGATTTGGTGGGCTGATGAAAGGTTAAACTTAAGGAACAGTAAAAATCTCACTGCAAAACTGCAAAATTCTAAAGACGAATCACTTGAAGTAGAATTGTCAGATAGTTCCGATATGCACCAACAATTATGGAAACCCCGCCTGTTATTTACAAATTGCAAGAAATGTGATCCTTCTTTGGTGTCCGCAAAAAATGCGAAACTTTCTTTGGATATTTATCCACATACAATTTATGCATTTATTGCATACAGGTAATCGCTGTAAAATAAATTTGAAAGTGCAATACACTTCACAGTGTTAGAATTGCACATATGGTATAAAGTATACGTAATAACAAACATCTCATTTATATTAAAATACTTTTTACAGAAAAACCATGGCATTCGTGTGCTCATTTGATTTAATCTCTTATCCTTTCGACATACAAGAATGCAGCATTAATGTTGACCTACCCCTGGGTATTATGGTTTATACATTGAAATGAATTATTTAATTAAAACATTTGTTCTTTTAGGAACTTTCCAAAATAATCTTAAACTACACTTCTCTATTACCGATGACATTGATGGATTAGTTGAGATTCCTCCCGAGTATAAACTCCTGTCTCGTACTGTCATTATTTGTGACAAAATTAATGTGAGCTCATCATCAGGATCTTCGAATAAACCAAACGAAAGGAGTAAACTTTGTCGCAAAATCATTTTTCGAATGAGAAGAAATATAAATTCTTTTATCATTCTTACATTCATTCCCAGTGGATTAATTGTAATTATATCTAGTTTATCATTTTGGTTGGATCCTGAAATGGCAGCACCACGAGTAGCTATGGGATTGACGTCATTACTCACGCTAGCAACTCAATTCAATATTGTGCAAAGAGAACTTCCGCCCGTCTCCTACATCAAAGCTTTGGATATTTGGATGTTTTTCTGCATGTTTTTTGTCTTCGCGACACTCATTGAATTTACATTATCGAGTTACTTAAGGCGCAAAATGAAAGGTCAAATTCAACCCCAGCTGCAGAAGAATTTGTTTACATCTACAGCATTCAAAGTTAAACCATCAACAAAAAGAAAATATGTAAAAGTGAGTAAACACGATTAAATTAATACTTTGATTTCTTTGTCAATCAAATTCTAAACCTTTCAGAACCGCTTTAAAAAGTTAAGATTACCTGTGGCTTTGTGTTGTGGATGTAAGAATGTCGATCAAATAGCAAGGATTGTGTTTCCAATAGTATTTCTTATATTCAACATCGTGTATTGGTCTGTGTACATTACTCGCTATCAGAACTGATTTTATTCGTTAATTGATAATTTGTTTGTAATTTCATCTGATTTTATACAGCAGTGTGTTCAAAATGTCTGGTCCCTCTCAATTGTTTATTTAAATAGTTGAATAGAACCAGACTTCTGGAACATTCTGGCTTTTATATACAATAGACATTTTTTTATTTTTCTGATAGTTATTTTATTATATCTTTAATTTATCATTTGTAAATTTTAAATTCATCACCATTCATCGTACTGAAGAAACTTTTCTTCACATCCTGTAATGTACAAATGTGCTAACAATCTGTAAATTTTCTGAATTAATAAATATTGTAACTACTTACTGCAATCATTGACAATTGAGGAAGTGAAAACCACTTTCCAAGTACCATTTTCACCACATTCCAATGTTCGGGTCACAGTGCAGCCCTTCGATTCTGAGCGACAAAAATAATTCACAAGAAAACCTTTCGATTTTGGATTGTATCCCAAGTTTGTTCTTTTCGACTGCCAATCGGAGACTGCGCATCCCCAATTGTGAGGTGGATCCGTAAAGCAGTGAGTTCTTTTCCATTTACTACTTTCAGTCAATTCACTTTCGTCTCTCTTTTCACTTTGTGCAGCTGTAGTAATAAAATTACATCACAGGATTTAAAATTCTCAGTATTATTAATACTAATAACCATATCTTGGTTTTCTTGGTTTTCTTCGTCTATTCGACCAAGCTAGAACATTTGGCACTTTTCTTGTACAATCTTATAAAAATCAAAACGTCAAAATATAATAATAATCTATAAAAGCAATACCAACCACAATTCACGCTATTGTTTATACTCATGTAAATCCATTGGTCAGACGTGCACTTTCCTGTCATCATGACTGCACAACTTGTTTTTTTAGAACAAAAATATGTTAACAAAGTGCCATTACTCGCTTCCCATTGGTCCCAATCTCTGGATGCACACGTCCACCTAGGACCCAGAGAGTCGGGAGAAAGAGGTTCCAAGTCCGAACAATCTCGAGACGACCGCATAGCTGATAAATAGTCATCTTTATATCCTGGTGCTCTTCGGAGTGTGAGTGCAGACGATTTGGTATTGTCTGTTTTTTTCTCGACACTTGCCATTCGGTTGTCAAATTCTTATAATTTCAAAAAAAAATTAATTTAAAAATTGATCACGATCCATGTATCTAACCTTTAAATGTGTCTCTCTGAGCTGCAAGAGGAGCAACAACAGCTAGGATTGCAACTACGGACACGATTACTACTCCGGCAATCATTGCCCAGTATCTGTAAATAAAAATCAATACAAGATCAAAAAACCATAGTCGATTTAAGAAAAGCGTAACCTGATTCTGAAGTCAGCTTCTTGTTTCAGCGCTCGCCTCCATAAATCTTCTACTGTAGTTTGGGCTACAGGTGAATTGCTCTGTGATCTAAATGTATTTTTTGTAACAAAATTTACTGCCGATGGAACTCCTTCTGTTTCTTCTCTTTCATCCTCACGTCCTCTTTCATTCTGGCTAGGAGTGGGTGATTTAGGGTCTGACATAAGGAAAAAGTTTCACGGTAATATAAATTCATAAAACATGGATGATAAAAATAAAAACAGGAAAAGAATGAAGTATCGTAATTGTTACTTTAAATTGTTTAAGGTGTAATTACATAACAACGCAGCGACATTATATCGATACTGCAATGCAGGAAAGCTAAAGCTTAACTCATAGCGGTGCAACGCAGGAAAGTTCCGGCGCTCAAGTCAGCATCTGAAGCAGGATAATTTTAATAAATATAAATTAATTTTATTGTAACTGAGATATAATACAACTGTAATAAGTTAAACAACTTTTATTGAAACATTAAAAAAATTTACATTAATTCATTTTTTCAAAACTTCATATATTAATGTAACCAATCCACTTTACAATCTATTAAAGATAATAAAATAAAATTGAAATAACCATAACGTTCTGCATCACACCATATTTATACTTACTGCAAGGTAAGTCCCTCGTAAATGATGTAACAGTCCATGTGCGATTCGACATGCATTCTACCGTAGCGTACACGGTGAACGAAGTTGTGGTTGCACACCAATAGTTTATTATCGTTCCTACTTCATAACTTCCTTGCTTCCAATCCCATACTAGACACACAGGCGACGGTGGTTCTTTATTACAAATTGGATTTAGGTGATGAATTTGCCCGCTTCTCTTCTGTACATTTGCTTTACTACTCCCTGGATTAAAAAAAATTAGATATGGGCTCATTCGAAATGAAACTAAGCATTAATATACCATTAGCAGAAGTCATTTGCAAACCAAGTTGAGCCGGAAGCAAAATACTTAAGCTAGCCACAATTGCAATTATAATAACTATCAAACATACGGTTGGAATGATTTGAGTCATGCCGAAACTTCAAATCAACATATACACATTTATTTTTATAATTTTGTATTTCCTGTATTTGTTTACTTTGGTCTACGAAATCTCGGAGTCTGATCCACAGCGCGATTCGATGCGGAGTAATGCACATGCCCGGAGTTTATAAATGTACTTGGTGAGGCTATTCCAGCGTAAGCGGATTTTGCACGATGAAGTTTTACTGTTTTAGGTCTTCTATCGCCACTGTCTTTAGCATCTTCGGCTTGCTGGCACTGCATTTTCAAAAATTAAGCGATTTCGTACACGAGACTAATTTTAAAACTTGCCTCTGTTTCTTGCGTGGTTTGTGTGTTGCCTTCAGTAGCGATGTGCTGCCGCTAGAAAGAAACAAAGATATAAACGCAAAAAATAAAGATAGAAAAAATATAGATTTTAGTCAACACATTACCTCAGTTAACTCCATTCCCTCTTCAGCAGGTGCTACTCGCATTTTGTTGTCTTAAAAGAAATCTTTACTGACAAACTTAATATTAAACTCAAAATTCCGCAATGGTGTTAGTGCACGTGCCTTTGCAGCGTGACATCAATTGTAGTAAAAACAAAAGGTCGTTATGTGTAATAAGGCATGCAACAAATTATTTATTTTTTTAAATTACATAACATCAACAAAATACGAATTTCTTAGAATTATGTGTTCCAAAATAACATTTTGTACGGTTTCAGGCCAAGTAAGGTAAAATGTAATTCTTAATTACAGTAGCATTGTTAAACCAGTCTGGATGTTTTACACCAGGGACTGTATGCGTTACTATGGCTTTTCTTTCGTCCAATGTTTTCAGACAGGTACAATCGTTTTTATAAAGCTAAATTATAAATTAGTAAGATTTAGTCTAATTAATACTGTACTAATTATAACAAACTCACGTCTGAATCTTGCATGTCAATTATTTTTCCATTTTCGTCATCAAAACCGAATTGACTGGAAATAAAGAAAGAAAAAAATCTGTTCATAAATAAATTCATAAATAAATCAAACTTACCTTGATTGCCAAGGCACTACAATACCATCATCAGGACCTCCAATAAGAACCAAACGTTTCAGTTTGCACATGGTGTCTCTAAACTCTAAAATTTGCAGTTTATTAATTCAAAGTTTGTCATCATTGATCTACACCTTACGTTTGTTTAACTCATGTTTTACTTCATTGTTTAAACACGCCAAATAACGTCCGTCTTTTTTATAACGGTCTAAATCTTTGGGATCTACTCAAAAAAAAATATCAAATAAAGCCAGCCCTAAACCTGAAACTATGCAATTACCTTTCCAAAATCCAGCAACGGAATCTCTGTTAAATTGATCACAGAACATTGTCATTTCTATTTATTTTTGCAATAAATAAAAACTTACGAATATTTTTCTTCGTTTCCAACCCAAAATGTACTTTTCGGAACAAACCATTCTATATACATATATTTAAAATAACAACTTTTTCAGAGTTTGACCTGATATGTTAATACCTCCATGAAATCCAGCTTGCGGTGAAGAAAGTGAGACAAATGTCTCGATAGTATGATTAGGCATAGTTGCAATTACACCTCTAGCGATTGCACCACCTACAAGAAAGTTGATTTACATAAATTACAAACATTGCAAATTATATGTGAGAGACCACAATCTCTTGACCTTGGGAATATCCAATAAGATTTATGCCGCCCGGATTTCTGTCTACCATTTTTTGAATTTCTTGATGAAATCGGGTCACATGATACCACACAGGCAGAAAACTTTCAGTATCGTGGAGAATTTCCAACAAATTTACTTCTGTACCGGGTTGATCCTGAATTAATTTTTAAAAAAAAAATTAACATTTTGCTACCCCTTAGCTTTGCTGCAATACGCCCACGCAAAAAACATCTTTTTAAGGACGAAAGTGAAATGCATAACTACATGCGAATTACATAAACTTGGTTTATGATACTTGAGTCAGCAGCTTAAGTAAAGAAAGCAGCTTAATTCTAATTTGACCTTGACATTAAAAAATGAATTAAACTAATCTCTTAAGCTGGATTTTCATTAGACCGATGCAATAAGTTGAATTATAAACTATTGATTAAAGAATAGCATCGAAACACAACCTAACAATTCTCGAACCAAAAAAAATCGAATTACGTAACAACTTCACAAAACTTAAATACTAATTAATTACCTTTATAATCTCATCTCTTAAACCTTCCATGTGATCCTTTGGGTTAAACATAATTCCATGAACAATAGCAACAGGTTTGTAGCCATCGCTAATTCCGATGAAAATAAAAATCAAGCAGCAAACTAAAACTGGTTGTTTCGCCATTGAAGCAGCTGTTCTGTCTAACACATAAGGAAGTCGTATCAGCTGATGTGACTGCAAAACCCTTTATATACCACTGAGTCAATCTCTGCGGCTATGTTGCCTGAATGGGGTTACTGATGCATAAATCGACCAATTATATTTCATCCTTGACTTCGCAAAAAGTTGTACAATGAAAGCTCATATTTATTGTGTAATTGTATATTAACGTAATGAGACAAAAATTTTTTTCTCAACTAAGTTATTTCATTTTTATTGAAAATATGAGATAAGTCATCAGTTAACGAACTCCAATAGAAAAGAACTATAGGTACTTCAAATGGCTTTTTATTTGAAGATTTAGGCCATGCATCCTTTTCCGTCTCTACAATCGAGATTAAAGTTAATTAACTATTGAAATCTCGCATTCTTATTTCCCTTATACGTATTTCTTTCAATAGCAACCCACATTCGAACTGTATAAACAGGAAAACAATAACTTTATTTTTAAATTGATAGAAAGTAAAAACGTTACAGCTTCAAAACAAATTATATATATTAGCTATAGATTCAATAGTGGCATACAAAACATTACAATTCACTTGTAATTTATACTTTTATTCAACTTTTCTTATATTTTTATATTTAATTACCATCAGAAACGCAGGATAATATAAAACGAGTGATACAATTGCAAAATTAAAATATTTTAATTTTAATTATGAAGTAAAAAATTAAGAGTAAAACTCGATGTAACAACAACAACTTTGGAAATAAAATTAACTTAAAACTAAATGTGATTTTGCGAATCATTAAAGTCGAACGAATAACTCGTAATTATCATTATACTCTAAAATACAGAAAAAAATATAATCAGAGTTAATCATTTTTTTCTTTTATTTACTCACGTAATTACTTCTTCGATTTCTTCTTTTTCCGGCTCATTAAACTATTAATCGGACAAGGCTTACTCTGTCTTCTTGGTTTTTTCCCATTGCCCCACGGATCACTGCAATCAGGAGTTTCAGGACGCTTCAAAAGTTGTTCTAAATAACAACTGTAATATCACATAATTTTAAAGTGAAAACATTTTTGAATAAAATCACTGAAAATCAAACCTATTGTCTTGATCAATCCTATTTTCCAAATAACAAGCAGCTGCAATGTCGCTGGTAATTGTGCACGGATGCCGCGACAAATCAAGGTTATTTGAACTGGCTGCACGCAAATCGCAGTAATTAGGCCCGTTCAAGCACGAAATTGGGAAATTTGGTGAAATTAAAGCTGAATTCACTGCCGGCTCGTGGGAAACTACTGAAACATCCGATGAATTAACACTTTCAAAATTCTTCATCTTTGTGAGATTTTCAATATTCTTGATAAGCTCTTGTTTACGTTGAATGAATTGCTGTTTTTTAGAGTCGAACTGGCTGAAGTTGGAAAGATTCGGCATCAAAGACGAAATGTTAGCGGTTAGCAGTGAATGCCTGGAATTTCCTCCTTGATGTCGACTCGTGGGCGAATGCATTGGAGATTGGGAAGCTGCACGAGCGAACCACATCAACGGGTTATTGCTGGCTGGGATTGGTAATCCCGTCGAAGCCGAAACTGAACCCATCCACGAATTGTGGCACCCAGGAGTGTGTGCAGGAGTTTTATTCAGGATTTCACAGTCGGGTTTATTGATATCTGCTAAGAGAGAAATTAAAATTATCAAATTAAATCATTTTTGAAATTATAAAACATTGTTACCTGTAGCTGTGTTTCCAGAAAAATTGAAATATTTATACGGATCTTTATTTTGTTGAATATTTCCCAACGGTTTCAGAAAAGGTTGTTGAAATAAAGGCGCGGGCATTGTTTGATAAGACAGTAACGGCCGCTTAATTCTGTTGTAAAGTAAAAATTAATTTATTAAATATTAAATAAAATGAATAATAGTAAATTTACAATTCTGCGAGTGGATTAGAATTATCCTCCTTTCTTCCCGAGTTTCTAACATAATGCCCACAACCAACAATGTTACTCTGAGGTGGATAATTTTGTCTATAATCAACAGGAGCGGGAATCATCGACAAAAAAGCTTCTCGCACTTCTTCGTCGACAGTTATGAGCAAATCCTCGCATAATGATATGAGCTTAAATAGTTATAAAATAAACCGTTAATTGTTTATTACAACAAACGATGAATAATTTTACTTTTTTGTATTCCTTTTCTCCTTGAAGCGGTTGATATTGACAAAGCAATCGTATGAGAATTCGCAGTAATTCCGGTTTATTACTTAAAATAAAATGTTCTCGAATGATGTCCATTACGACTTTGAAAGGCGCGAGATCAGACTGTGTTGCATCACATCCTGAATTAAATTAAAGTCAATATAATAATAGAATTTAAGAAAAAAAATTGTCTCACTAGCTGCGAATAGTTTGCTCATTTCCTTTTGCACAATTAGCGGGAGGTGACTTCTTGCCTTTGATATTTCGGGTGTTTTGGGCTCTTTTTCAGTTATCACTGTCGGATTGAAACTGAAGCCGGAACTCGAGGAGCCAACGGACACACTAGGAGATCCTAATTCTTCTTCCACCGAATCTTCTGCTCCCGATGAATGACAATCTGCTTTAGTAGCCATGAATATAACCTAGAAATGTAAAGTTAGTGTTGTGAAATAAAATTTTTTGCAAAAATGGTTTGAAACTGACGTTCTAATCGCACTTTAGTCTTTAGGCTTATTATTAAATTAATAATCGAAACTATTTGTTCGCTTATTAACAACTTACATCGAAATAAAAAGTGGTATTTAAGAAATTAGTTGAGTCTATTTGAATAAAATCTCTTTTAGTACTTACCGTATTTTTAAAGATTTAAAAAAACGAAGAAAATTGTAAATAATATTCACCGCCTCTTCTAATCTTGTGCTGTTAAACACGCATCAGCGCTGCATGGTGGCCTAATTACTTAATTACAACAATATTGAGCTATTTATTGCTATGGCATTTTAAATTTTAAATCTAATAATCTAATATTGTGGTGGCAGCATTTCTCTTCAAATTGCCTAATAGAAGTTAACTGCCGAAGCTGAAATTCTTTCTGAATTCTGAATTCTTCACTCAATTAATTGACTGTAAAACAAATATTTTAAAACCGAAAAAAAAAATTGTATTTATTTCAGTAAATGCCGATTCCCCCAAATACCTTTTTTTTCAACAAACGCCGTGATGCATAGAATAATTGCATAAATGAAAACCGCCCTCACACAAAAGAACAGGATATATATACAAATAAGATTACTCATCAATCAACATCATTGCAGTAAAGCTTCGCAGCAATTCCGCTCTCACAACGACGATTGAAATAATTTATAATAAAATTCCAAAATCAGCACTTTATTAAAGAAAACAACATACAGTTTAATCAAACGAGTTTTCGTTTTGACCGAAGAGTAACCTGAAAAATGAAACATTTCATTTTTCTTCATTTATTTATACATGTAATTTCTGTCTTACTTAATTATATTTTCAGTAAGCGGCCTTATATCTGGTAAATGTTTATATCGACCATTGTACGGATAATTAGAAACACAATCGGCCAAATCTTTGTCACATCGACACGTAATATCACTGCAATGACTACCCGTTTCCACTTAAAAGAAAAAAAAATCATTAAATGCATTAAAAACGCATAAACTTTTATTGCTTACGACAATAAATAAATGATCCCTCGATTACATATCGATAAGGAACAAGATAAGGAAAACATCCATTGCCATTTAAATATGAATAGCATCTGTCATGCATTGCGCAACAACTAATAAATTCAAACAGATGTAAGCCCTGAGCAAACATTAATTGAAAAAAACATACCTGTCAATTCCATCAACTGGAATTCCCCTTCCTCCCAATCCGCAATAATTTCCGTAATCATTAAAATCTAGAGCGCTTTTACCCGTCCTCGCTCTTACCATTCTTGCCATATCTTCTAACGATCTCTTCGATATACTCGCGTCTAGTAAGATTCATTCTAAAGCAACATTAGCTAACTTACTGACTTTGAGCTACTTCCTCTTACCTGCCGTTGCCAGTAGGGTAAACATCGTTAAAGCGACAGCCGACATTGCAAACGATGCACAGGGGTTGATGACTGATCAACAACTGATGTCGATAGGGGCCTTAAATGAGGTCATCCTTTCTCTGTTTGTTCTTACCGGCTCGAAGACAAATATTTAAATTTATTTCGCGACGCAAAAGCAGGTGATGTAAAGGCAATAAGAACACAGGATCAATATAATATTCAATTTTATTGAAGTATGAATTAAATTACAAGTGGGTCAGGAACACTTACAGCCGAGGGCTCTGAATTAACCCCCTTTTTCGCAACTGCAAGTCGACAAGTGACCCAAATACGAAACGACTTTCACTAATCAAGTGTTAATCAACCTCCTCTTCTGAGTCCTCATCATCCGATTTCTCAGTTAATAAGATTTCACTGTTTTCAATTGTGTATACATCGATTGGGACAATTGTAGTGTCTGTTGTTAGTTCTGACATGGACTGTCTCGGCGTCGTGATTTTCACCACGCTCATAGTTTGCTTTGCAGGGGTGGGTGTATCAGCAGTACTGACTTCGGAACTGCTTATTTCAGATGTGGTGCTGCTGCGACGGCGTTTTCGAGACTAAAAATTATTAAATTCTAAAGTTTATAATTATTTGTTTACTGTTTTTTGAAAAGAGAAATGATTTTTAATGTCATCAGGACATGAAATCGATCAAAGGGTTACAGACCTGATGACATGTGACACAAATTCAGGGAAAAATCATCATTATTCAAAACTTCCCCCTAAAGTGGGCTTTTCTGCGATGCAATTCTAATTCACACCAACTAATTAATTGCTAGTTATTAAAATCCCTGACTCAAGACATTACAAGGTCTTAAGGATGACTAATAGCACATTTCATAACTTTCTTACCATAAAATATTTGTGGAATGGAGTAACAAATGGTCTGGGAAGAATTTTTTCTCTTTCCACCATTTGAAGCCATAATCCATCTTTTGGTTTTAAATAGGCATTTTCTACTTTGCATTCCATCCCCTGAAATCAGCTTTTCGTTCATGTATTTTTTTCATTCATTTTTTGCTTCTTTACCATTGATCTGTCACTCAATTTTAAATGAAAATTCTGTATGATGTAAATCAATGCAATTTTTATCTCCAACAATGCAAAATCTCTGCCAATGCAACGTCTTGGCCCCAGACCAAACGGTAGATAAGTAAGTGGCCGGTTCCGAGGACACTTATCACAGAATCTGAAAATTATAAAATATTAAAATGAAAGTTAATTTTTATTAATTTATTACGAACCTTGAGGGATCAAATTCAAAGGGATTTGGGTAAAATTCAGGATCGTGATGAATACAATAGACAGGAATGATGACGGACATTCCAGGTTTAAGCACACAGGTTCGTAATCGATAATGTTTTACACACAGCCTCTCATTCCAATTTATTTTGAAAAAGAAAATGTTAAAAAAATACTTAGACAATCAATAAAATCAAATTGAGGTACCTTACGAGAGGGGGATACATTCTAAGCACTTCTGAGACAACACTATCTACGTATTTCAGTTTAGCCAACACAGTATTGTCCACTATTCCCTTAAAATGAAAGGATTATTAAAGAAATTCAATATGACAAGACTAAAATTTAAAATTTTGACATTGCTCGATTCTCTGAATATTTTGTTCTTTCAAACGAAGTGAAAATTAAACATTGTCTAAATTAGTTTCAGGACTAATAAATATATTTGTATTTTACTTCATTTTCAGAAATAAATTTCGATATTTCAGACGCAGCAGTTTCCTGAATATTTTCGTTTTTGGCTATTTCATAAAGAGCAAAAACAATAGCAGATGCAACTGGTTGAATAGCAACGAAAACAAAAATAACAATGTGGGCTATTATCATTTTATCAGGTAATGCTAAAGAAAAAGTTCAATAAGTAATGACAATCAATCTAACGTATTCTACATACATTTTGGAAGCCGTTGATGCAAAATTTTTGCAAGAGGATTTCTCAGGAGCATTTCCTCATCTTCTTGAGCATCGAGAAGAATTTGCATAAAATCATATCTCGAACCGGCCTGATAAAATTAATTTCAAACTACTGATACTTATAATTTCAACTTCAAACTTACCTTATCTTGCTGCTTCATTTTTTTCACCAACATAACCTTTCGAGCTAAATCCACGAAATATTTGACTGCATCTCTTTTGTAAGAGTACATATTGGGAAATATCCCTACAAAATTTTATAACATAATTAAGAACACTTAAATTCTTAACTTATAACTTCACTTTCAGCCCATTGCTCAAACTCGGTTGGTTGAAGGACTTTTTTTGCATGACGTAAGAATGGATGGTCTTCATTCCGTTTAAAAATGTTTTCATCTACTGCAAAAACGGTTTTAGCCACTACGGAAATGGAAAATAAAAATGCTAAACTGAAATTTGTAGAAAAATCATTATTATTAACTTCACCAAAACTAAAGCATCAATATATCTTACCCACTGAATTCTAGGCCCCCACCTGGGATTGAATCATAAGCTGCAAGATTTATAGCTGAAACTAATTCTTCAGCACTTTCGCCCATTAAAGGCACTAACTAAATTTGCAACTTGGCAAAGATATAAAATTTACTTTTTTAATTCACTACTTACCTGTTTTAGTTTGTCGAGAGAAAATGTTTGTGCTAAAACTGTGTGGGTTCTTCTCCAAGGTTCATTTCTTAAACTTGCAACACACTGATGCAGAGATGGATGCGTTCTCTTGTACACAAAATGCTAAATACCACAATTTTAAACCCACTTTTAATGTTTTAAATTTGTGCTATCATTACTTTCTTGTGAGGAAACGTGTGGAAATCTTCCACAAAAACTCTTTTCATTAAGTCAGGGTCAGCAACTATCAGAGCTGGTTTCCTGCCTTCGTATATACTAACAAACATTAAGTGAAATTAATTTTTCAAATTGTTCGGGGAATGTTCCGTTGCAACTAAATTCACTCAGAAATTACCCAAATACTTTGCCGAATTTGGTGTACAATTCTAAATCTGACATATGCATAGGCTAAAAAGAGGAAACGTTAATTTCACAGTAGTGATCTAGACTATTCTAACTTCACTTTAGTCGGTACGGGTTCTTCAGTTCCAAAATATGGAGTTGGTTTTTTAACAACATGTATCCCTTGCGATTCTAAGTAACCAAATTCTTTGGTAATGTACCTGAGAATGATACGTCATTATTTAATTTCTCTGAGTATAAATTTCAATATAAATTCAGTACCAATAGAATAACAAGACTATAATCATAGCCAAAATTAAAAGCGCAATTCCCATCATATTAAATTAGTTTAAATTCGTTTCAGTAAGATTACAATAGTCGGTTGTTAACAATGCAAAATCATAACATCATTATTATCACTATGAAATACTGAAAGAGAATGACTATGACCTTGTAAGTCATAAATAATGATCAAATCAGAAATTTAC
>JAQIXT010000335.1:0-42472 GCA_034700445.1 Stenotaenia linearis
AGAGTAAACTTATACCTTGGAAACATTTAAGATAAATCGAAATATTGACTCATGCTGATACATCTTCAAGTTTCTATTGATTGAATAGATATTTAGTATAGGTGAGGGCAATGACTACTCGACTCAACTCGATCGACTCTCGGATCCCATATCAAGTCGAGTCGAGTCGAATCGATGTAATTTCTTAAGTTGAAAAATTTTTTTAAAATTTTAAAAATTTTATGTGAGTTTGTTTTTTCTTTCTACAACTAAACGTTTCTTGTTGACAGGGTCTTCGGCACGAACAATTAGCAATGGGATCGATTGTTGCACTTAATTTGAAAGCAATTGGATATTGCTAATGGTCTCTATAGTTTTGCTCGAACAATTACAAGTAGATAAATTTGTTTGCACGTTTATGAAGGGAAATCTAAAAATTTAACATGTCAGTATATAACATTGAAATGCAATGGATCAATTGTGCAATGTTAAAATATTTACTTGCAAATATTGGTTTCGTTGAATTGTTTGGATAAATATTTTAGAGAAATTTTTTTGAATTCATTATTACTCGAACAAGGGTTTGTTGTCGAATTAAGAAAGGTATACTGAAACATTTAAATGCAAAATTATAAATACACATTGCAGTTTACAACGTATCTTACTTTTTTAATCTCTAAACTAACTCGTGCTTCTTCACCCGCATGCGGGTGAAGGCCTTCGTTCCAAACAATTTAAATTTTCCAAATTCTTTAAATGAAGACAAAGCAATCTACAAACAATAATAAACAGGCATTCGAGAAAATTGCATTCTTTTAAGCAATTACACAGATGATCAAATGGCTGATTTAAAGACACAGTAAATGTTTTCCCAATAAATGATTTAATTGAAGTTTTATCTATTGAACTACTATTGCAACTCATTTCAGAATAATTATAACAGAATGAGTAACTTTGCTGGTAAAATTACATCATCTTCAACAGATGTAACGTAAACTGCGATGGGGTGTCTCCAAAAAAGGATTATTCTATCAGAAGCTTGATATGCGAGAATGCACGTTGAAATTGAAATTGTAAACAACCACAAGATTTGAATCTTGGTCAATCTTTTTTTGCTGTTTACAAAACCGTCTAAACCAACTAAACTACAACTCAGTTTTTGTGCATCTCTTTTCATTAGTCGATGGACGGTTCTACGCAGTGTTTTTGGCACTACACGAGCCATGTTGCAAATTTTTAGTAATCTTAACTATACTTTGATTTTCTTCACACATTTGCATCAGGAACAAAACCGATTGAATAAGCATCTGGGTGTGTTATTATATGAATAAGTTTTAATTTCTTTTTTTATTATCACGAAAATATTACATTGAAAATAAAGTTTGAAGCAAATTTAAAAATTGATTTCGAGTTTGTTTACATTTATGTTTACATTTTTAAAAGCTACGGTACTTCGTGTCATGCAATGTGTACATACTAGTAACTATGAAAAACATCAAATAACAACAGTGTTATTAATTATTGTCAAAAAAGTTTCAAATTTAGTCATTAGAAGATAAAAAATTATCCTTTTGTAAGACAACTCTGAACAATTTAATCCAGTATGCAGAATTCCAAAATTTTTTCGAAAAATACCTGTTCGGATTAACGGGGGTCGGATTAGCGGGTTTCTATTCTAAATAAAATAGCTATTCATCTTAATGACTTAAGTAAATAAGATACATATAAAGAAGTAATAACAGTTGTTATTAATTGTTATAAATTAACAATTAACCACAAAAAAGTTTTAAATTTACTCATTATAAGATAAGAAATTATCCTTTTATAAGACATAATTTAAAATATAATTTAATCCAGTATGCAAAATTTAAAACAAATTTGTAGAAAGAGAGAACTGATAATCCTAAAGCTAAGCTAATAATGGCTCCCAAATCTGAAAGACATTTTTCTTTTGGATAAGCTTCCTTTTCTACAACTGTCTCTATTTTGTCATCGGCGAAGCTGTGGTCTATTGTTGTGAATAGGTCCATGATTTTACTCAGGAATGTATCAACTTGGTAAAACACTTCTTTACAAGGTTTGGTACACTTGCACACTTTTTGGTTATTCTGGTAATTTTTTAAAAACGTCCCGTGAGCTGTCATTATGTCCTCCACTGAATTGCAAGGTTGCAAATTAAGTTCTGTCATGTACGGTAAGCTAAATTTTTAAAAGTTTATTACCTCAAAATATCCTATTAAAATTACTTTTGTATACCAGTACCTGCAATTAATCGTTTTAAATTGGTTGTTTTGCAGGCAATCGTGTTTACACTTGAGGTAATCTCTTCTGCTAGATTTGCAAGGATTACGTTTTATATTTCTTCGAACAATCTAATATCAATATAAGTCAAATAATTTTACCAATATTGCAATGACATTTCTATTTACTTTATTCAATCGGAGTTTTACTACATTTCTATATCCATAGAATGCAGTTATTGGTGACATCATATTGATGTCTTCTTCAGGATGACTCAAAAAATACTTAAGAGTTAAATAATGTATTATTAAATGTGCAGTTTAAGAAAGAAATCCTGTTTTACCCACATACGTGGAGAAGGACATGTTTCAGCTTGAACATAATATTCCAGTTGAACCCAAAAATAAGCACTTAAGTCGTTTGTTGAACCTAAAATAAGTTGTAAAAGAAAGATTTGGCAGTATATATTCAATCATTTCAATTTATGTAAAGGTGTTGTTGAGCAACACCACGCTTTAAATGAACTGTCATTTATAAATAATGTATATTTATTTTTATTAACCAACATACTTATTTGAACTTGTGTACAGTTACCCAAAGGAAGTGGAATTTGACTTCGAGTTCGCTTTAGTGTACTTTCATAACCATTAATAATCTACAGTAAGAAAAAGTAAGCACTGCTTATTTCAAAAATTATGCCGTACTTTATTGTTTGTCGTGCAGTTTTGTGAAATGAAATGCATTATAAGAGTTGTGTTTGTGAACAAGGTCCAGAATGATAAGCTGAAGGGCTGAAGTGAGCCAACGGAATGGCTTTCCTGCACAACTAAGCTGCATAACTGAGAAGCCATTCTCGGTTTTGGCAGGAAAGGGTCTAAACTCGTTTTCGGTGTGTATATAATAGAGACATCTAGCAGAGCCAAACTTCTAACTTGTAAAATTCCATGTTAATTACACGTCTAACTTGTAGTTAACATGGAATTTTACAAGTTACACATTACAAGTTTTGTTTTGCTAAATCTCTCTAATAAGGTATGTGCGTTGATTTTATGAAAGAAAGATGCTATCTAAGAATTTAAAATTGTTTATATGGTACTTACTTTTGCATGATCCTTGTCAATTTTAATGTAATCGTGAATACTGAGTGCATCCCATATCGTTGATAATTGCAAATCCTCACTAAATACTCTCCAAGGTGATATATCTCCACACGTTTCACCAGTCAATTCACTTAGTTCTTGACGTCTCTTTTCCATTTTTGTTGTCGACTCTTCCCCGCAAACCGTCACAGCAGGAAATTGAGTGTACAGCCTTTGCTGAATAGTAACTGCTGATGTTAATGGTTCTTGTTTGTAATAATTTAAACGGTTGTGAACGAAATATAAAGAAAATCCAGAGTTAATTGCAATCAATAGTATCTTTAATTTAAACAAGCCACTCGATTGAATTCTGCTTTCATTGGCAATTACATTCTTCTTACACTTTTCATAAATGCCACAAACTTTATTTATACGTCTTTTTTTGGATAAATTTCGAGTATTTTTTATAACGAGAAATAAATAGCCACCAGTTTCAATTAGCGTAATAATAGATAAACCCAAAAACAGGCCTAAGTTGCTCCCTAAATCGGAGAGCATGGCGATAATGTCGTAAGTGTACCGTTCTTCAAATACTTCAATTTTCTCTTCGGTCATTGATAAAAATATTGAAAGGACGTTTTCTTTAGCTGGTGCGTCGGTGTTTACCTCAGTTACAAAAGTGACTTGTTGACAAGGTCTCAGACAATGACAATCCGTGATGGGATTAATTGATGAAATCAGTCTGAATGCATTTCCATATTCAGACCTTGTTGATCCAGAGCAATTGCAAAGAGGTAAATTAGTATCAACTTTTATGAATGGAAATCTGGAATAGTTTTAAACCATCAATCTATTGAAATCTAGAAATGAACCAATGTGTGTTACCTGCAAGTCAATGTTTCTGTTAATTTTTTGGATAAACATCTTCTGTAACATTCGTTATAATCGTTTTGACTTACGCACGGATTTTTTGGCGAATTAAGAAATACATACTAAAAGATATTTCAAAAATTTTAAAATTTCATATAACATAACATCGGATAAAATTTACTTTTTTAAATGATAAATTGATTATTACACTTTCACCAATTTGTTTTCCTATCAGAAAATATTTTCCAAATTCTTTAAATAAAGATAATCCAATCTAAATCAAAAATATTTTAAATTTAAATTGCCATTTTAAAAATTTCTTGAAGAATTAATTATACGTGATAAACGGTATCCTCGCTGCAATGGTTTTTGAATAATTGAGATAAAGTAACCGCAAAAGCTTTTCTCTTAAAAGATTTTCTTGCCGTTTTAGCTAAACAAAATAAATTACGTACTTTACTTCCTATTAAATTATTCGTGTAGGTATATTTGCTAACGGAATTCAAATACTGGACATATTCCAAACAAACTCTCAATCTCGGATTGAATGAACGATTCGTTAGATTTCGCCTAATAAAACATTTTCAGTACTGTTAAGCTAATTACAAAATTAGTTTTATATCTCTCTTACCGTTTTTCTCACGTGGGTTATTTCTTTGGTTAGATTTGTAGCCTTCCATAGTTCCTTCATATCATTTCCTTGTTTTCTCGCTATGTTCATAAACATGTTAAAGCATGCCGAAAACGAAATCGATTTATGGACTTTCTCAAGCATAATGCCCAATTCTTTCGTATTGCCACCACAAATCGCTAGTGCCGGCCACTCTACATCATCGTGAGAAGTAGTAACGTCAACAGTGGTAGAACGACCCAAATATTGGGCAATTCTGTCAGATGTTTGGTAGATGAAAAAACCAACTGAAAATGAAAATAGAAGTAACCAAAAAATCTGATGTTTGCTCAGACGTCTTTTGCTGTTTAAATAGTCGTCCAAGCCAACTAAGTTGCATTGTAATCTTCGCGAATCACATTCCATCAGCCAGTGAATTGTTTTTCTAATTCCCAATCTGAAAATCTTACGAGGCATGGTGGAGCTTATTCTTCTGGCCACTACCTTAAACGAGAACAAGTGGAAATAATTTAATCCTGTTACATGTAAGATAGTTGACGCCAAGGTTGATGGAAACTAACAATTAATGTAAATGAGATATTCGATATTATTTGCAAATATTTATATAGTATGGATTTGTGACAGCACAAAAAATTGTGTAAACACTATTTCGTGAGAATAACGTGGAAAATAAATTTAAAAACATTCTTTATCGACCTAATTCAGATCGTTAAAATAACATCTAAATCCATTTTCCTGAGGAAGGTTAGAAGGCCCAAAATTTAGTCTTGAATTATCCATTATAGATTAAAGGGTTACATAAAGACTCAAATATTCTACTAATTCTGAGCCAAATGATTTAATTTTTGACCTTACTTTCAGAAGACTTAATGCAGTATGCAGAATTCCAAAAGAAAAACAGATATTAAGCCAATTACGGCTGGCAAATCTGAAAGACATTTTTGTTTATTTATATAATGTATTTATTTCACATACAAAGCAAAACCTAAAGATAGATGTATATTGCTACAACAGTTTGGTCATCTACACCATGAAAACGTTGTGCTAGGGGCGCAGTAACAAGTAATTTTTTAGCCCACACTAACTTAATGCTGGTGTAACAGCGCCAAAAGAGCCGAATTTCTAATGCGCAACTGGTCACAGTGTTGTCGCAATCTCTCGGTTTCTTCTTCAATCTCAGCGCGTCGTTGATTATATTTTTCAACGTAATCTAAAGTTCTGGTGAGGACAAGTTCTTCATTTAACTGTCCTTCTTCCATCAGTTCTTCAGCAACTCCCGGTACCAATTTCGACAATTTGTCTATAGATTCCTTGATTTGTCGTTCAATAACTTGGCGATGACAGGATCTTCTTCTTTCAGGTCTAGCTTTACTCGAACCTCGAATATTCGAACGAAATTGTGGTTCTCTAAAAGTGGTAAGTTCTTGACCAGTGGTCACAACCACTTCTGGTGTCGTGTAATAAAGCTGACTAACGGCCGCGGCATGTTCGGCGAATTCATCTACATCCATTTTAATTTTCGTTGCATCCAACATGTTAGATTTATTCGTTTTATCATTCGAAGTTGACATAATCGTGCTGGAAACGTATGAAAGCTGTGTCCAGTCCTAAGGCGTGTTGTTGCTTTTATATACATATGGAACGTCGTAGAGGGTTTGACGTCATGGCCTCCGTTGACGTCATTGTCGTGATTTGGGGAAATGAGGCATAACATGTTTCTTGATATTTTTTGTCGGTTTTTTTTTGTGAAAACCGAATTCTATAGATTTATTTTAAAGGGTTATTATCTTTAAATTTAGATAAACCCGCACTTTGCACTGACTGAATATTTTTCCGACTTTGAAGGTGTTTTCGGGGTATTTACGTTCACTTTTCGATAATCTAATTTAGCGATTTGATTTAGGGATGGGCACAAATGTAAAAATATCGATACGCGATATATATCATATCATTTTTGTTTACTTTAAAAAGTTTTCTTTAAATTACTCTCTTCATTGGTTTTGAATTTGTTTTTTTTTGTTTTTTGTTTTTTTTGGGGGGAGGGGTGGGGGTGGGGCACAGAAACCTTCCCTTTATGTTTGGTAGGTAGGTAAGGCCCAGAAAAAGTCACTTTTTACCGTGACATAATTTATGGACGCTCCTCAACCGAAGTACTACCGCAACCTCAATTAAACACTTGGAATATTAAATCTACTCCGCAAACGTGCTCATTAGCAGATGTTAGTGAAGAATTGGCGCAATCATTGTCGCTGAAAGATACTTAAACTGCAGCAGTCTAAATCAATTGAAAAGTTAGTAGCAAATTAAGAATATTAACAATGTTAATTTAACAAGCACAAAAATTGACTGATATTTAATATAAATATTTAGGAATAAACTTTGTGGAATAAGCATGCTTATATCATGGTAACTTTTACGTGTCGTTTCTAATTTTTTTGTAAAACTGCATTTTTTTTTTTTTTGCTTTTAATTTTAAAATTGTTTTGTTTTATAGGAGCGAGTTCTTGATCCGAAAACCAGAATGCTTGTCTGCTTGTCTATAAAATTATCAATAGTGTAGTTTGGAAACGAGAATTGCAAAAAACCTCTCGGCTCGCGCTTGTGTCAACCAGCCAATGGGGAAATGTTGGACAATTATTTTTATAAACAATTCAGAAGTATAATTTGACACAAGAAAAAATTATTTATTGCAACTTGCAACAAATAACTGATTTTTTTAAGCAGTAATATTATTATGGTAAAGTTTTTTAATCTTATTTTTCTTCACTAGATGGAAGCTCCGTTCCAGTATTATGTCATCAGAAGTGACGTCAGGTGTTGTACTTGCACCATTTATGGTGCAAGCGGGTTGTTGCATCTCATATTTTTCATTTAAGAAAAACTATAAATTGGGATTCCAGACGGTGTAAATAAGAACAAAATTACATTCAAAGTAATCAGGAACATTGAAAAATTTAAAAATACTACAACAGAAAGGTATTTCTTTTGAGAAAATTTATAATTTGATGAAAATGTTGTCAAAATATGGATTAATGTTTTTAAATCGCCAGCAATGGAAGGTTCTACAACCGAAGTACTACCGCAACCTCAATTAAACGCTTGGAATATTAAATCTACTCCGCAAACATGCTCATTAGCAGATGTTATGAGTGAAGAATTAGCGCAATCATTGTCGCTGAAAAATAAACTGCAGCAGTCAAAATCAATTGAAAAGTTAGTGGCAAATTAAGAATAATTATCAAATATAAAAATTGATTGATATTTAATATAAATATTTAGGACTTTACAAGTAAACGATGTAGTCTCCGAAGAATCATTGGATGGGAACACTGACAGCGATTTACTTTTGGCTCAAATGATGCAAATGGAATATGATAAAGAGTATGATGAAATGTTAAAGCGGAAAGAGAACCAATTTAACGGAAAAAGCAAAGGTTTCTCTATTATTAATTTTTTTCCAAAGACTGTAGTTTAATAATGTGTTATTTTATAGTTTCCATTTCATTGGCCAATTATCGCAAAATGCCAGAAGGATTTTGTGAGTCAGACAGCAGCACTGAGGAGGAAGATCTTGAATTTAGAAATTGGGATTCATTTGAAGAAGGCGGTATAATTATACTTGGATTTTACATTTAAATATCTATTTGTAATTTAATGCGACATTTTAGAAAAAAAATCTCCTGTGGTCGGGAAAAATGGATTTACTAAGCAGGGAACTACAATTACTACCAAACATGACGCAACTATTTGTGGACGTAGAAATGCTTGCAGAGTAATGGGCGTAAGTACACAATTATAACGAATTGTCAGTGAATGTATAGTTTTTTATTTGATTAATTTTCTTTTATTAGTTTCCTCCAGGATTTCTCACAGGAGACGCGGGTGGATTCGATATGAAGTTATCAAACAGCGTTTACAATCATCTGAAAGTGCATTCAATGACGGAACAAAAACGAAATAAACGACTTCATGACAAAGTGGAGAAATCAACTGCTGTAATTTAAAAAATTCGCATTTTCTTTTGCTTTTTATTTTGAAAATTGTGTTATTTTTAAAGGAGCAAGTTCTTGATCCAAAAACCAGACTGCTTGTCTATAAAATTATCAATAGTGGAGTCTTGGAAAACGTGAATGGAATTGTAAGCACTGGAAAGGAATCGGTTGTTTTGCACGCTGAAGGCGGGAGGTAATTGGTCACAATTTTAATTAAATAGAATTTTTTTTAAAAATCAACTATAATTTAATTACAAATATTTCATTTTATACAGAACGGAAACTCAGCTGGTGCCTTTGGAATGTGCCTTGAAAGTATACAAGACCACATTGAATGAATTCAAATCACGAGACAAATATATACGCGACGATTATCGATTCAAGGATCGTTTTAATAAACAGAATCCTCGAAAAATTATTCGACTCTGGGCTGAAAAAGAAATGCATAATCTTAATAGGTAAATTAAAGCCCAGTTGTATTAATATCAGTTTCACTGACAGATGATATTTTATTTCAGAATGCATCAAGCTGGAATTTTATGCCCCGAGGTTATTACTCTGAAAAAACATGTTTTGGTTATGTCCTTTATTGGTACGGACGCTAAACCAGCACCTAAATTAAAGGAAGTTGAATTATCAGTGAAAGAATTTGAAAATGCGTACCAGCAAACAATCGATGTAAAAATTTTGAATTTTTTTAATTACTGACTGATCTTATATTTTTTTTAATTTTTCTTCAAATAGATTATGAAGAAGTTATTTGCAGAGTGTAAATTAGTACATGCCGATTTAAGTGAATACAACTTGCTTTGGCATAACAATAATGTCTGGGTCATTGATGTGAGCCAATCGATTGAAGTGAATCATCCTCAGGCATTTGAATTCTTGTACAGAGATTGTTGTAATATTTCTACCGTAAGAATTTGGTTGCAATGTCAAAAATTTTCTGCAATTTAAACTATTATTGAATTTTCAGTTCTTCTCTAAACTATTACCTAACGTTATGAGTGGGAAGGAACTATTTACTGCGGTGTCTGGTCTCAGCTTTCCCGGTGAAGGTGCTGAACTTTTGAGCCAGGTACGATGAAAATATAAATTATAAAATTTTAGATTTTTTTTACTTGAATTTTTTTTTTAATTGTTTTAGATTCAAGATTTTGAACGGAACGAAGAATTACTCACTCACGGAGTATCAGACAAAAATTATTCCTTTGATTATATGTTTGATTTAAGTTTGAAAGAAGCACAAAAAAAGCAGCTGCAATCAGAAAATAGTGATACCGTTGCACCTCTAAATCCAATACCTGAAAGTTCATCTAAGACTGAATAAAGACGTCCTGGCATTTTGTAACCAAATTTGATTAACTTTGATTTGATTGATTTTAATTTTAAATTATCTATTGAAAAATTTTTAATGGCTGCTGTAGTATTATTAATATATTTAATGTCACTGAATTTGCGAAATAAAAATAGATAAACTATGTAATTTAAAATACTGATGATGTAATTTCTAGAATAAAGTATTTTGAGAAACGGATTTTTTTAATTTTAAATTCTTGTTTTAAAAAAAAAATGGGATTTTTCAACTCGGTTGTTGGCGAATTGCGACTGCGGGAATTATAAGTAATAAAACTAAAAAAAAAAAAAAAATTCCTCCCCGACGGGGAATCGAACCCCGGTCTCCCGCGTGACAGGCGGGGATACTAACCACTATACTATCGAGGACACGTTCACTTTCTCTCGAAATATCTTTTAAATGTCTGAATTCGTACTGTATTCCGAGTTTATTTGTTTAATTTGATGTTATTATTATTACAAATATAATTGGTTTTATTTAATCAACGTTTAATGAAATAATTGTTTATAAAAATTATTTAATAATCTTTTGAGAAAAAAAACTAATATAAAATGTAAATTTAATATTCATATATCTTATTAAACTTTCATATTCAAATAAAGTTTTGTAAGAAATTTTAATCTGAGTAAAAATATAGCCAGTTTTTAAATTCAAAATAGACTGCAGTCAAAACAATTCTAAACTAACTTTTTCAGTCAATATAAATGCTCCATCTATTGTTGAACCATGGCAAGCCTAACTAAGTAAATCACGGTGGTAAATCAAGTTGAAGGCAATGAAAAATTTATTATTATACATTATCGGTTATTATCTATTGTCATTCAAGGATGTTAAAATGTTGGTGGTAATAAATCCTACTGATTATCAGAACATAACATTATTAACGAATTCATCAAAACTATATAAAAATGATTGGTGTATTTGTGGTAAGTAAATCAAACATTTGAAATTCAAATTGTGAACTAATTTTTACAATAATTTTAGGGTCTGTTTGCGGTAATCGTTTCTACTGAAAGTGGTAGGTATGAGAAAAAGCCAATATATTATAAAATATGTCAGTCATCGCAACCATCATCAGGAGAAGAAGAACATGGCAAAAACGTAAGTATTCGCTGTTATATTTTTTACCTAGATAATATCACAGAATTCTGTGATAATATTCCACAAATGTGGATTGTTGTATTCCAAAAGAGTGCTGAAATCTCAAAATAAAAATTCTAAGTTTTTCTTTGAAAATGGCATATTAAAGTCACGCTATATAAAGCTGGCTTATTTTTGTGTGCAACAATCAAACTAAAAAAGAGATAAAAACTTTTAAGCTTCTAGAAGTGAGAGTAGTTACGGTTTTTGCAGTGACCAATTTTAGCAATGGCTTTAGCTGATGGGTCAATGGTAGTTTGTCAGACGAACTTCTAAGTTGTCGATAAAATTGAACGATTGAACCGAAAGTATTAACGACAGACTTGGCAGTATTAATTACAATTATTAGAGTGATTTAGGAGAGCCAAACTTGTAACTTGTAACTTGTAAAATTCCACGTTAACTACAAGTTAACGTGTAGTTAACATGGAATTTTACATGTTACAAGGTAGAAGTTTGGCTCGGCTAAATCTCTCTATTAATTGTCAATTAAAGAGAAACCTTAGTTGAAGACTGAACTTTATTTAAATAATGTGTAGGAGTTTAATGTGTGATGTTATATAAAGAAATTTTTATTTAAAATAATTGAAAAAAGTACCGTAAAGCTTTCCATTCTTGTTTTGCATTTTGCATTGAATAATAATATTTCTGTCTTTGACCATAAAATTGAATTTTTCATCTTCTCTTTAAGAATATTTGATGTTATTTTCGGAGACCAATTTTATATGCTTTCACTTAAGCTTACCTCACTAACACTTGAATAAGAAATCCCACAAAAGACTAGACAGATTTACAAGAAACTTAAAACGAGAAGACACTGAATTTACCTTTAACCTCGAATTATTTATAGGCTCTTGGCGAACCGTACGAATTAGATAAATCAATACCTACACACTGCCCGCATCTAATTCGACCAGTAAGTGAGATACCAAAAAAATCAGAAAAAAAAGAGGATTGAATTGGTTTTGTAACGCAGAAAACAACACCTTTCGAATACGTACTTCCATCAGGGCTGGGTTCTACACACGTCATATACATTTCTGGTAAACCGCCATCAAGAGATCAAGGGTGAGAATGTTAAATCTGCAGACTTTCACCTTAAAATCTCGATATCGGTTTTTAAAATAAAAATTTTATTTCAGTTTTAAAATCAGTTTTTTGTACCCCGTTACGTGCCCTTATCAATCATACGTTCCATTAAGAATTTCATTCGATTTGCAAGAAAGAAACATTACAAGAAACTCCGAAATTCTTGGCGATTGGGGTGTGGAAGAAACTCAAAGCAAGTGTGAATATTCCTTGTCACCTTTGAACATTTTTCAGTTGACAATTCGCGTTACTGATAAAAAATTTAAAATTTACTTGGATGGCCAGCATTGCTTTGATTTCTATCACAGACTTCCTCATCCTCTGATTAGCATAATGAAGATAGAAGGGCCCGTACAGATTACATCGCTTTCACTGCTGTGATGATGTTTGCTTGGGGCTTGATTTAAAAATGTATTATTGTTGACAATAAATTAAAATTTAAAATAATTTATGTTTTTATTCTTAGAAATGAAAGTTAAAATGTGAATATATTTAACACCTTGAATGTGCTCTAGTTAACACTTCCTTATTTGGAGTCAAATAGATCTTAAAATGAAACGACTCTGTATAAAAATGCTTATAGTGTTTTTTATCGCAGTTGAAAATGAAATGTTTTTTGGTCTCATCATTTTGTTTATAGTTTTTATCACTTTTTGCTGTGAGTAATTCTTGTTGAAATGGTCCATTTTTTTCAATTACTGTTTTTTATGTTCGTGTGAAAAGTGAATAATTTAGAATAATCATCCAAAATTATGCCTTTTTGGAGTTGGAAAAGAAACTTTATTCCTGAGAAACCGATTCTGGAGTCTCAAATGGCAAGTAAGTCGATTTATGGGTTTATGAAAAATCAAAGTTTCATGCACAAACACATTCCAGGTGAAAAATTTCAATATTCTGAAGAGAAAAACATAAACTACTATCACAATTTATTTCCAAACTCTGACACAAAATCAAAGAACAAGTAAATATAAATTCTAATACACGTTCAGATTAGATTTTTATATTTTTTAAAATGCAGAAATATACGATCAGTAGACGCAAGGTCTTATTACCACATAGTAAGTTAAATATACGTGGGTACTCTTGTGAATTGTTAATGTATCTGTGTGGAAAGTTGATGGGAAAAATTAATCTCTGAATAATTGATGTGTGGCTGCGAAACTGTTCCACGATGGTTTTGTTCGGGAAAAGCACGGGATTTACAGAAATTTCGTAGTTCGGCCGTATAAATTATAAATGATTCAATCATACAGTATCAACTTGCTATTTATGTTATGCTACAAGTGAGGATCGGATTAACATTGCATTGAATCTATTTCGTATTTTAGATTTCTCAATTAATTGGGTTTGATGTTATTTTCATATTTATTGGATGTTTGTGTGGATCTATCTATGGCATGGGACTTCCAGTAAGCCTTATTATTGACGGTTTTTTAACTGATGCTTTCATCACTCATCGCCTTAATAAGTCGATTGGGAATTCAACACTTACAAGGTTTGAATTAGGATTAATTAGGACTTTTCCATCCAGCTCCCCTTGAAATATCTCTTGACAACTGCGCTCGAAACTTCAATCGTATGTCTTCTTTGTCTTGCAATGATTGCAGATTAATTATTGATCGACCAGTTAAAGATTTAAACGAGGAAATAGCCCAATTTGGAATTTGGATGGCAGCGATTGGTGGTCTGCAAATAACTTTTAGTTTTTTGATGGTCGTAGGTTTAAATTGCACTGCCAGAAGGGTGGTTTTTCGATTCAAATCTTTATTTTTCAAATGTTTGTTAAAACAAGACATGGAATGGTTTGACCATAATTCTATGGTCTCTTATGGAAGCATATTCAATGAGTACTAAACTATCAACATTTCTAATTATTTTCTAAAGTTCTAATACAGTATAATTTACAAATTTTATTAGAAATTTTTCCAAAATTCAACAAGGGTTGGGTGAAAAAACTAGGAATTTGTGCTGCGACCTTGTCTAATTACGTCACAAGTCTGGCAATAGCATTGATATTTGGGTGGAAATTAGCAGTGATTGTGATAAGTTTGTCTCTTACGATAATAATTACAGCGTTTGTCACTTCTAAGGTCTATATTTACTGTGATTACATCATTAAATTTATAGCAGATAATTGTAGGTTAAATCTAAACTCACAACCGAAGAAATGAAGGCAAACGCAGATGCAGCACTTATTGCGGATGAAATGATAACTCACGTTAGGACGGTGATTGCTTATGGCATGGAAGAAAAAATGACTAAAAAGTTAAAAATTATGTTCTAATAATTTCTTATTTATGTAAATATTTCGTGTTGTTTAGGTATGAGTCAAAGCTTGTGAGTATTCGTCGAATAGCGGTCCGACGAGGAGTATTTTGTGCCATTGGAAATGGGATTTTGTGGTTTATTAATTACACTATTTATGCGATTGCATTTTGGTTTGGAATTAAATTTGTTTTTGAAAGCAGACGGCAGGAAAACAAGGAATTATTGCCAAGCCAATTAATTACCGTAGGTTGTCCGCAATTAAAACTAAATCTCATTAAAGTATAATGCTTTCAGGTGCTTTTTTCTGTTGTTTTGGGATCGATCAGTGTTACGCAATTGGGACCGTACGTCGACGCTGTAACTTCAGCAACGACGCTGTGTTTTGAAATGAGCAAAGTTATTTTGAGAGTAAAATATCGTTATTGCTTTTATGTGGCCAATTGTGACAAATTTAATATTTAGATTCCATCAATTGATTCATCTTCAAAAGCTGGCGAATCATTTATGTCTTTCAAAGGCGCAATATGTTTCAAAAATGTTTGTTTCTGCTACTCTTCGAGACCAGAATTGCCAATATTAAATGACATAAACATTTCCATCGAATCGGGCGAGACTGTAGCGATCATAGGAAGTAATGGAAGTGGAAAGAGCACTTTGTTTCGTCTTACGCAACGATTTTATGATCCCACTCAAGGATCTGTAATATTTTTATACCATTAGGGAATTTATCGCCGTAAATATTTTATCGGCTTTTTTATTTTTACACAGATTTTTATTGACGGAATTAACATTCGAACTTTAAATATTAATTGCTTGAGAAGGCAAATTGGAATAGTTCATCAAGAACCAGTTCTTTTTGCAAAAAGTATTCTAGAGAACATTAAAATGGGAAGTAATCATCGTTTAATACAAGAAGATATTAATGAAGCAGCCAAAATGGCTGGCATCCATGAATTTATTATTCAATTACCAATGGTAGTTAAACCCAATTATTGAACTGAAAATGTAAATTTATCACTCTGTCTAACAGCAATATAACACCACAGTGGGAGGAGGAGGAATTCAGTTAAGTGGCGGACAGAAACAGAAAATAGCAATTGCAAGAGCGTTGGTTGGGAAGCCAAAGATTCTTTTATTGGATGAACCAACTGCTGCTCTTGATGCTGAGAGTGAAGTTCACGTTATGCGGCAATTAAAGGTACAAGTGCTGTCAGACGAGTTGTAAATCACAAGTAATGGTTTTAACATTTTGCCAGCGATGTAAGAATGTCACAAAAATAATAATCACTCATCGATTGACCAGTATAAGAAACGCTGATAAAATTGTGGTGTTAGATAGAGGTAGGGTTTGTGGTATGGGCACGCATGAGCAGTTAGTAGAAAACTGTGAAATATATAAGAAGTTGATTCAAATAGAGGTGATAAATACTGTGTTTTGAGTTTTGAATGAAGCCAATTAATTTTTTTGTATTATTATAATAGTCTCATCAAAATATATGTGAGTTGAATTTTCGTTTAACACAATGGCGAATTTTATTGATTTATAACATTAGATTCGAAAATTGATGGTGTCAGTATGGAAAATGACACATTGAAAAGTGCTCAAAGTGAATTGAAAGGCTCTTTGAAAAACAAACAAAATATTTGCTTAAAAGAGGTAAGTCTAGTTGTTTATAGATTTTATTTTTAACATAGAAAAAAGGTTAAAATAAATCCTGATGTATTTCATTATAAAAAAGAAGTATTCATAAAAATTAAGTTAATGTATATATTCTGTAGCACATTCTAAGCTTTAAGCGAGATTGTGACCTGTAAAAGTAGAAATAGGCAATGTACTTCGTGCAAATTGCTTTTGAAAGTACATTGATTGACTCAATGTACTTTTACAATTCGTGGCTTTGTATTTCTTAAGTGCATTAAGTAATTTGTTCTTTTTATAACTCCAAAAGCCTAATCAATTAAAGAGTTTATTCACGCGAATTATCAAATTAAACACTGAAGACTGGGGTTTTATTGTGTTGGGAAGTATTGGTTCGCTCGTCTTTGGATGCACAATACCTGGCTATGCTATACTCTTTGGAAATCTCATGCAAGTATGAAAAATGATAATATAAAAAAATTTGATTTTTGCAAATAATTTCTTATTTGATAGATACTATCAATGACAAATATGGAAAAAGCGTTAGAAGAAACAACTCTTTATTCCTGTCTCTTTTTAGTAGTCGGAATCATGGCAGGACTGGGTGTGTTTTTGCAAGTGAGTTTTCAAGATATTTTTTTTAAAAAAAATTTCTAATACATTTTCAAGACATTTTTATTTTGCTTGGCTGGAGAAAATCTGACCATGAGGATAAAGAGCCTAGCATTCAAATCTATTTTAAGAAAAGTATTATAATTTTGTTGTTATTTCTGAGAATTCAAATTTTTTAATCATTTTTCTCGAAGGAAATAGGCTGGTTTGATAGCAAAATCAATTCGCCTGAGAAGCTGAGTGCCACATTATCGGTTGATGCTTCTAATCTTCTAGTAGTAAGAGGATTGATTTTAAGTACAATTTGCAATTCATATTATTTCTTACTTCCCTACAGATGGTTGGGCCTGCTTTTGGAATTTTATTACAAACTGGTTTTTCCTTATTTATATCATTTGCATTAGCCGTATATTTTGTGTGGAAACAAGCCATTATCAGCAGTATCTTAATACCGGTTTTACTTTTTGCTATGTATTTTGAAAATAAATTTAGTGACGATTTTTCATCAGTAAACATCGAAGCATCAAAAGTAATTAAAAATTGTATACATCCTATAAAATACTGAATATACAACGTTTTAATATAGATTGCAATTGAAGCTGTTAATAATATTAAAGTTGTTGCATCATTATGCAAACAAGATACAATTCACGATGAGTATATTAAAACTTTACTTAGAGAAAGAAAGTTAGTTAATTTGAGAATTTATAGTATTCATTAAATTCAAAGCAAGTTAATTATTGACACTTAATTTTGTTATTACAGGCTGCATAATAGACACACAGAAATCCGAGGGATTGTGTTTGGAATCGCTCAAGGAATTGCATCTTTATCATATGCTTTGAGTTTATGGTACGGTGGTTACTTAGTCATGCGTGAACAAGTTTTATACGAAGATGTGTTAAAGTAATTTTCATGCTTTTAAGATTGTTGTTAATATAAATATGTTTTTAAAAAATGTATTTTTAATAATTTAAGAGTTGGTGAGCTTTTAATTTTGGGAACCATGCTGTTAGGCCAATCGATTGCATTGACTCCCAATTATAAATTAATCGCGAACAGTGCTGCGAGCGTGTTTGCACTTTTAGACGAGAAGTCAGATTTCCAACTCGATGGGAAAGAAGTTGTAAATTTGAATTGCGAGCAGTTTTTGTGAAATTTTAATTCTTAATATTATTAGCTCAACGAGAGAAATCTTGACGTGGAATTTGACCGTGTTCGCTTTAATTATCCAGCCAGAGAAAGTAATTGTATTTTATCAGATACCAGTTTTATAGTTAAAAGTGGCCAAACATTAGCTTTGGTTGGAATGAATGGATCTGGTAAAAGCACTTGCTTGCATTTATTAGAAGGATTTTACAGACCACTTAATGGAAATGTGGTTGGTATTTGAAAATGAATTTAAATTTAAATTGTGGCAGTGAAAATTGAAGAGTTGAATTTGATTTGTTTAGACTGTTGGCGGTAAATCTATTTCAGAATTGGATTTAGCTTGGCTACGATCACAGATTGGTTTTGTGCCTCAAGAACCTGTTTTGTTTAATGCAAGCATTTTTGAAAATATAGCATATGGCCTGAATGAAGAAGCAGTAACCATGGATAAAGTGATTGCTGCTGCTCAGCAAGCTCGCGTTCATAATTTTATTACTTCATTGCCCGAGGTAATACCGTGAGGGATAAGTGATTTTTATTAATATAAAAATGAAATTATTTAATTAGGGTTATAATTCACAAGTGGGGCCTAATGGAACTCAATTAAGTGGTGGTCAAAAGCAAAGTATTGCGATTGCGAGAGCTTTAATCAGAAATCCCAAAATACTTTTATTGGATGAAATTACGTCTGCTTTAGATCCTGAGAATGAAAAGGTGAGGAATTGGAACGAGTAAAGTAATATTATGAGCTAATTTTTACCTTTATCGCTGAATAGATGCTTCAAGAGACATTACGAGAAGCAACGGTAGGCAAAACAACCATTATCGTTACACATAAGTTATCCAATATCCCGAGAGCTTGGCTGATTGCTGTATTGAATGGAGGAAAGGTAGTGGAATGTGGCTCTCAACAAGAACTGTTGCGCAAGAAAGAGCATTATTATCGTCTTGTTAATACGTGTTTAGAAATTTGTTAGTACGTCAATTCCGAGACTCAGGGGTAAAAACCTGCTGTTAGAAAATGAGAAAAATGTTTGAAATGTAATTTGTAAACTACTCTGCTCGTTTCCGTTATGGCAAACTCGCCCGGTTTGCTGTGTGTTGTAGGAAAGTTTTATTTCACGCACCGCAGGGAAGCATAGTTTTTTTGCAAAATAAATATTCCATTTGATGCTATCAAATACATTTATTTTCAATAATTTCATTTAACGTTGTTATAAAATCAAATCATTATTGCACATTCAATATAAAGATTAATAAATACATTTAATGGAATCTTATTGTTGCAATAACATTGTAGATTTAAGCCTTGTCTAGCTCAAGCAATAAAAACTTTACTCAACATTCTTTCAAATGCCTCCCAAGTAAGTAAAAATAAATCTAACATGTCACAGTTTACTTCATCAGTATTGTTGTCACAGGAATAGTATTATCAGACACAAACGCGTAATTACATCAGTTTCATTTTTTAAATTAGTAAGTAAGAAAATATTATCTCATAAAATATTTTTATAATGTTTTCTATTGTTTTAGTTTGCTTATGCTACGTGGCCAGATCGACTTTTAACTATATTTGGATGTTTCTGTGCAGTTGTTGACGCATTGGCCAGAATTTCCGATATTTTTTTCTTCGGCGAATTGATTAATGTTTTTGTTGCTCTCGCAAAAAAGGAAAGCGGAGAAAGCGAAAAATTGTAGTTGTAACTATTTTTATTTGAATCGAATTGTTTTTTGAGAAACTATTTTTCAATCTACTAATAGCAAAGTTAAAAAAGAAGATTTAGATAGAGCGATGGCTTTTTTCGCGTATGGAATGAGTGCAATTGCCGTAACACAATTCGTTTCCGGTTATCTTATGATTTTGTGTCTAAACATAGCGGCTGATAGGCAACTTTTTCACATCAGAGGTTTGTTCTTCAAATCGGTATTGCGGCAGGACATGGAATGGTTTGATGGCCAGCATTCTACTGATTTTGCGAACACTTCTGTTGAGTAAGAAATAATCGATTTTTTTTAAAATACAAATTGCAATTATAATGTCATTTTTAAAGAAATTTGAATAATCTCCGCAACGGAATTGGTGAAAAACTAGGATTGTGCTGCTATTTTGTTGCTGTTTTTATAGCCGGTTCAATTATATCCTTAGTTTATGGTTGGAAATTAGCATTGGCGGTCTTAGCAGTAACACCGTTTCTTGTAATCACGACATTACTACTAGCACGAGTAAATTTTTAAAATACTGTCGAAAACGAGAACGAGCATTATGAATCAGCTTTACATAATTGATAAATCAAAGTTTTCTGCTGTCAGAGCTTTTCCATTCATTCATTGCAAAACAATTTTTTATTCTTACTCGTAAAATTAAAATTTAAAAACATAATGCAATAATATTTCCCCATCTCCCTTAAAAAAGAAAAAAAAAATAAAGCTGAATCTTTACTGCCTCGTTCATACGGTTTCCATACAAGCTTGTCACCTCTTTTAATTTTACTCTTAATTTTTAAAATTAATTAGATGGAATCAGGCTTAAGAAATGATGAGCTTAAAGCCTACGCTGGAGCAGGTAGTGTTGCTGAAGAGACTTTATTTTCTATTAGGACTGTGGCTGCCTTTGGTGGAGAAGAAAAAGCAGGCAAAAAGTAAATATAATACCAACAATGACGAAATAAAAGAACAAGAAAAAGATTTTAGTTTTTTTTTCCCAAATTTTAAAAACTCAGGTACGAATCTCAATTGGCGCAAGCAACGAGATCAGGAAAAAAGTTAAGAATAATAAGTGCGCTTGGTAATGGCTTTGCATGGCTTTTCTATTTCATCGGCTATTCCGTATCATTTTGGTATGGCGTGCAGCTGATAGCCGAAAGTGAGGAAAACAACACAAAAGAATATGAAGCAGGAACTATAATAATCGTAAGTAAAGATATTTTATCCGTTTTAATTAAAACTATTGTCAAATTTTATAAGGTATTTTTTGGAGTTATTGTTGGCTCTTTGCACTTTACTCGCTTGGGACCTTATTTAGAAGCTATTTCAGAAGCTAAAGGAGCAGCACCAATAATTTACGACACCATAGAAAGGGTAAACAATAGGAAGTTTCCATAAAGCAAACTAATCGCTTTAATGCGCTTTTGATTTAAAATAAAGATACCTCAAATCGATAGTTCGTCTCCACTTGGCCATAAACCTGTTAATGTCACAGGGAAAATCCAATTTAATAACATTTACTTTGCATATCCAACCAGACCAGATGTTAAAATTTTAGGTGGGGTTTCAGTCCTCATAAATCCTGGACAAACCGTAGCTTTTGTTGGCAGCAGTGGCTGTGGGAAAAGTACTCTTTTACAGCTGTTGTTAAGGTTTTATACACCTTCATTGGGAGAGGTACGGTTTAATTAACATTGTTATGTATCAAATAAGTTTTCCTTTCGTCTCAGATTAGACTCGATGAGAGAAACATTCAGATGTTAAATATAGGATGGATGAGAGATCAAATTGGAGTGGTCGGACAAGAGCCGGCACTCTTTGCCATGTCCATCAGAGAAAATATTCAATTAGGGTGCAGGCAAGCTTTAACGGATGTGCAAATAGTAGCAGCTGCCAAAGCAGCAAATTGTCACAACTTCATTATGAAATTGCCGGAGGTAAATGCAGAAGCACTTAAAACTTAAGAGTTGATGCTAATGAAGTGTATGTTTCAATTGGAAACAGAAATACGATACAGTACTTGGAGATAGAGGAACTAAACTGAGTGGCGGACAGAAGCAGAGAATTGCAATTGCAAGGGCTTTAGCAAAAAATCCGAAAATCTTGTTATTGGATGAAGCAACTTCAGCGCTTGATATGCAAAGTGAAGCTGTTGTTCAAGAGGCTTTGGATTATGTAAGTTTAGGATTTAAGTTTTTTTGTTTAAAATTTTAAATTGTGTTATTTGAATGCATGCAGCGTGCTTCATCTTGCGGGTGGGAAGGGGGAAATGCATTTGCCAAACACGATTTAAGTCGGGAATTTAAATGAACTGTATTAAAATGAATTTCTTGGTTGCACAAGTGAACTGGAATATGCAAAATAATCCATTTCCGTTAATAGGGTGAACCCCGTAGCACAAAGTAGTACTTCCTGTTTTTTAATTTCTTAATGTTTTGCAAAACGAAATGTATCGTACTAGTAGATATATAAAGTAATTCTAAGTTTTATTATTTAAATTTAAGGCAAGTGCAAATCGTACTACAATCATCGTTGCTCATCGGTTGTCAACAATTCAAAATGCGGATCAGATTTTCGTTTTGAATCAAGGAAAAATTGTTGAAGTGGGAACCCATGTCGAATTACTAAAAAACAACGGTTTATACGTTCAAATGTTAAAATCTCAGGTTATTTAAATCAACACTTGAATATTTGAATGGCTTTACTAAAACTGTAAACTTCGTTTTGCAGCTAGACAGAGAAGAGGAAGAAGGTATTGTAAGTCATACTTGTTTGTACACAAAATGATTAAATAAATTTTAATATTAGTAGAAGAAGAAGAAGAAGAAGAAACTGAAGAAGAGGCTGAAGCTAATATTCCAAGCATAAGCGTTGAAAAACAATTTCTACCGGAGGAATACACGAAGCCATTGGAAGTGATTGAAGTAAGGTTTATGTTTATTGATTACATTTTATTCGTCAAAGAATTCAATTTGAATTAAACTAGAAAAAATTCAAAGCACCGTTCAGGAAAGTAATTGGGCTCAGTTCTAAAGAGTGGCACTTATTGTTATTTGGATGCCTAGGATCGCTTGGATTTGGATGTTCAATTCCAAGCTACGCCGTTCTCCATGGTGAACTTATGAGAGTAAGCTGTTTTCTCCTTTAGCATTTAAGAGTTAATGATTAGAAATATGTATCAAAAATAAAATATTTTATTCCGTGAAGGTCTTGGGCATTGTTGATCACGAGGTAGCTATAAGAGAGGCTAAATATCTATCTATATATTTTGGTATTATTGGCGTGGCAACAGGGATATTTGTTTTTATGCAAGTAAGTTTTCAATTCTTAGCGCATATATTTAATTTAATAAATAATAAATTATATTTGTTTTAGACTTATTGTTTTTCCTTGGCTGGAGAGAAGCTAACGATGCGGTTGAGAAAACAAATTTTTCGAACTTTACTCAGGCAGGTTAGTTAGTGTACATATTTTATTATGCTTTCCGGGCAAATGAAGTCAGAATTATCTGATTTAAGCTTTTTTGGAAAAAGTTTAACAAATTTAAAAGAAAGTAATCAAAAATTCAAAAATTATATTTAAAAAAGTAGAAATTAGGTCACAAAACCTAACCGCAAGTGAAGTTATAATAATTTAATTGTAGGAAATTAGTTGGTTTGACTATGAAAAAAACAGCACCGGTGCATTGTGTACAAGATTAGCATCTGATGCATACAACATTCAAGGAGTAATGAAACTCACTTTAAAACCAATCCACGTTTTGAAATCTTTTTTTTTTCGGTTAAAAATAAAGGTTACGGGCACAAGATTGGGTGCACTATTACAAACCCTGTCGTGCTTAGTGATATCTATTTTGTTGGCAATATATTACGTGTGGGAGCAAGCTCTTGTTACTATTTCTATAATGCCCATTGTGTTCATCGGTATTTATTTGGAGACCATTTGGACTGAAAAGCAGCTGCTGGCTGAACGAGAGGCTCTTCAAATGAGTGGCAAAGTATACAATTTTGTATTTTAAAGTAGGTTGGATCTCTATTTGCTGTAAAGAGAGTTTTGTAGATTGCTATTGAAACAATCAACAACATTAGAACGGTTGCGTATCTCTACAGGGAAGACACATTTCATGATTTGTATGTCAAAGCCTTGCAGGCCTCTGAAAAGTATGCTATTTAAAAGGAATTTTGCGGAATAGGATTTTATAATTGAATTTCTGCAAGATTTCTGATGTTTATGTTGGTTTCAATATTTTAATTTTGAAATTTTCTTTAAAAGAAAATTAATGATACCTACTCATATTCATGCGTTGCTTTTTGGGTTTGTTCAAGCTATTATGATTTTGTCGTATATTGTGTGTATTCGATATGGTGCGTACATGGTTTCGGTTAAAATAGCAGCGTATGAAGATGTTTTGAGGTAAATTTTATGGATTTTTGAGAGTGAATTTATAAAAATGTTCTCATTAGAGTAGGAGAATTGGTTGTATTTGGAACGATGATGGTTGCCACCACTCTCGCAAATGCACCAAGTTTTGAAAAAGGTCTTATTAGTGCTGGAAAGATATTTCAATTAATGGAAAGGGAACCAGCGATGGATATTGAAAATAAACGGAAATTACCTGAAGTAAGATCAGGAAATTTTTGAAGATTATTTTTTTTTCTCTCTCTTTCCATTAATAGCCGGAAATGACTCGAGCTGATGTTGAATTTGATAGTGTTAAGTTTTGCTATCCAACACGAATTACTGTACCCGTGCTGTCCGATTTCAGTTGTAGAATTTTCGCTGGAAAGACGTTAGCGTTAGTTGGTAGTAGTGGGTGCGGGAAAAGTACGTGTATTCAAATACTTGAAAGGTTTTACGATGCAAGTCAAGGAGTTGTGGTGTGTACAAAATTTTATGTACGTTTATATTTATGTACATATAATAGTGAATTTTACGACCAGAAATTAGGCGGTTATGACATTACAACTGTCAGTTTGCCGTGGTTGAGGTCTCAGTTAGGATTGGTTTCACAAGAACCAGTTTTATTTGATGGAAGTGTTTCTGAAAATATCGCTTATGGAGACAATTCACGGGAAGTCAGTATGGAAGAGATAATAATAGCCGCAAAAAAAGCCAATATCCATAATTTTGTCACAAGTTTGCCTAAAGTAAGACATCATTGGCGAACTTTAAAACATTTCGATTTCTATTTACTATTTACATCACTCACTTTTCAAATTTTGATTAAAAAGAAAAACTAACCAAATGCAGTAGAGAAGCACAATATTCTTATCAGTAGATTTAGAAGTAAATAGAAATCTTATTGTGCGAAGAAGTCCGTCCAGGAGCATTAGTTGAATTGAATAGGATTTGTTTTTCAACAGGGATACGACACAAACGTTGGTCAAAAGGGCACCCAATTAAGCGGTGGACAAAAACAGAGAATCGCAATTGCTCGAGCTTTAATTCGAAATCCTAAGGTATTGCTCTTGGATGAAGCCACATCTGCTCTGGATATTGAAAGCGAAAGGGTAAAAGTTTTTCCTTTCGTGACTTAATGGGTCGCTGGGCACCTTAAAGAGCTTATTGTTGCAATGTCCATTTAGATCGTCCAAGAAGCGCTGGATAAAGCTATGGTTGGAAGAACGTGTATTGTAATAGCCCATAGGTTGGCTACCGTCCAGAATGCACACTTAATAATGTTCATGCATGAAGGAAAGATAATCGAACAGGGCAGTCACTTTGAACTAATGGCTAAAAAAGGATGTTATTATCATCTGCGAAAAATACCTTCACGTCCACCTTCAGGAATATTATTACCTAAGAAATAGGTCATTTCGTAATATTGTAAAAAAAAAAAATTTTTTAAATAATAAATAAAACTTAAAATATTCGACAACTAGATGGCGTGGCTGCAATTAATTTAACAGCGTGACTTGTTTTTATTTTTTATTTATTTTTTTGTTTTGGTTCGGCTAGTAATATTAGACAATTGAAACCACATCCCTAAAAGAGGGAGAAAGAAAAACTCATTTCATTTGCTATGAAAATATCATTTCACACCTGTCCAATTCCACTTTAATTGTTGCTCTCGGCTAAAATAGGGTAAAATGCTACCGCGTTAAGGGCTAATGAAGGTCATCTGCCCGTTTACAACTCGCTCATTGTCATCACGCTGGATTTTCGACAAAGAAAAATGTCGAAAAATCGAGGCCAATGAAAACAAACTCAATAATTTACATAAACATTTCTTTGGTCTTACTGCTGGTCTCGCTGCACTCCATCCTTTCCCTCGCGACTCTTAAATTTAATTAGTTGCAGTCCCCTGTGATGGTTTTAACAAGCTCAAAACATGTGCAATATGACTGAGCTCCTTCTCTTGGGTCAGCAGGGGTAGGGGTCTGTAAAGAGATGGCGGTGGTCACACGCCCAACTAATCCTTGGCTTAGCACCCTTTTAATTGGGGAGGTTGGGAAGAACCAGGTGGCGCTTTACGGCTGCCTTGGTTGACACCTTCAACAAAGAAGGGTTTAAATCCATTACAGAAACAACAATGCACGGTATTTTTACTTTTTCTGCATTGTGTAAAGCAACGGTGTTGAATTTCAGATATGTGTCGGTTTAGAGTTTTGGCACTTTAAACTTAATCGCTCAGACCTTTAGGTTTGTGCTCGTTAAGACGAAATGAAAGTTGCAATTAATTTTGATGAAGTTGCTATTGCTATAATTGTACCTTAACTTGTCTTATTTAAATGGTTGTGACTGTATTCTTTTTTTCTTTCTTTTTTTTTTAAACAGTCACGACGTTATGTAAAAACCGACATTTTCAGCGTTTT
Organism: Stenotaenia linearis; assembly: GCA_034700445.1. Lineage (NCBI taxonomy): Eukaryota > Metazoa > Arthropoda > Chilopoda > Geophilomorpha > Geophilidae > Stenotaenia > Stenotaenia linearis. Next base: position 26,569 of record JAQIXT010000335.1, read on the forward strand.
GTGGTCTTATTTGAGGCTAGAATACAATAATAGGTGGTAAGTTCGCACTACGCGCACAGCTTTAGATCAAAATCGATTTTTGCCGCGTCAGTTTTTAGTTATCAATTATTAATTCGAATACAAAAAAAAAGTGCTTTAAAAAGGAAGCAGACTTTTCGCTCGAAAATCGTACTATGAAGAGAAAGGCTAATTACGCTAACATGCTTTTTCTCTTTTTTTAATCTGGAAATGGTTTGTTCAGTCTAAAAATAGGATACGACGCCTAACCAGAGGAGACTAAACTATTCGTGATTTTTATTTATTTAATTACCTCTTATTCTCCAGAAGAATCATTTCTCGGTGTATCAAAAAGTTGTCTTAATAAATAAAATTTACTAAGTTGTACACTGACTATAAAATAACCCAAGGTCGAATTATAGGATATAAAATTAAGTCGTATTATTTTAATGTTGGTTTTGATTAACCATTTCTAAATGCTAATTTGATCTAAAGAAAACTATAAAATATATCACAAGGACATGTGTGGTGTACAAATAAGTGTGTGAGTGTTGTTATAATATTCAGTGATCTTCTCTTTTATTTTTCTCTTTTAAGAGGAAAAAGAAAAAGTTGGAGAACCTTGGTTTGTAGTAGCAGACCTGAATTTGTTTTTTGTTTTTTAATTTTTCAAATATTTCATGCATTAAATTGCAAGGCTGTTTTGAATATTAATTAATAGTTATGGCTCTTTAGTTAATTATTTTATTTATTTCTTTTTTTCTTTTCAAATTTATAATTCTTCAGCGCAAAGTAATGGAATTGCTTGGTCATAAAACTTTTTTTTAATTCGTTTTATTTGTTTATTTTTATTTATTTAACGTATTATAAAGTTTTTCAGATTTGCTCGTGGCCTTGTGTAGATTTAGGAGGGGAGTGACTGAAGACGGCTGGGTGCTGCGAGGCATCACCGTTGTACCTCAGAAAGTAGCAACGAGCATTTTTTCGCGGTTCACCCTTGCCAGTGAAAAGTTACATTTATAAGGCATGTGAGTAATTTATTTAATATATTTCACTTTTTTTAAATTTAAAATGGTGAATGGTACAATTAGGTGTATAAATATTTCCCCGGTAAATAATTACAATAATAATAGATCAAACGTTTAATTTTCTTTTCATTTCTATTTGTAATTTTTAAAATTTTTAACTCAAAAGACGTGTTTTGAAAGGCTTTTATGAAGAAAAAAAATGTTAGCACATTGTTGCATAAACATGAATGGTGATAAGAATATTCATTTTATTGTTTGCATAGCAATTCAGGTGGATATTTTTTTTTCAAGCAATTTAAAAAATTATCATAAATTGATCTCCCCTAAGGAGGCAAGTCTTGTTTAGTGTAAAAATAAAAAGATTGCACAACCTTCTCCCGCAGAACTAGTTTCGAACTGAAATTGAGTCAGTTGATAATATAAAGTAAAAAGGGAAAAAAGGAAAAATGCGCGAAGTAGGGCTATAAAATTAAAAAAATAAAATGATGAAAAGGTTAGAGCAAAAAAGAAGCAAATGAATATTTATAGAAACTTTTGCTTTTGTAGCATGACTTTTTTTCATTTTACATACATTTGAATTTAGAGTTTTATATTTTTATTTATAAAGAAAAATTTCATAAAATAAATCAAAGTCATTTAACTCATATATTATTCAATGTGCTGCGTATGTCGCGACATTTCTGGCAAGTTGAGGCAGGACTAAATCCTTTTTATCACTTATTTAGTTTGAATAATGAGTAATTCACATTTTCATAACAAAACTTGAGTCAACTGGAAGTAAATAGTTGAATATCTAAGCAGACTGCACTACACTTCCTTTGTTACGAAATGAGTCGGTAAATATTTCAACAGAAATGGTTTGTCTCAATTTGATTCATTATTACAGCATCGTTAAATTTTCACTATTAAACGACGCTAATTAATTGATAACGCGGGAAAATGCTTTAAACGTTAATGACAATTACACGAACGAGAAAAAAATTTTAATCAATGAGGTGCCATAACGAGATCGAATAACTGAATAAAAATGTGAAGCGAAATCCAACATCTTATCATTTGACACAAATTGTTTACACTAGTTTCAAATTTCCTCTCACATCTGCTTTGGCTGACCTACCCCTCACAAAGTGTGGCAGTGCGCCAATCACGTGGTCTAAGAGAAGAGTGAGAAACTCGGCTCACTACTCACTAGCTCATTGTGCGTCCGGGAAGCCGAGAGAGAGCTTCCGCTAAACTTTGGTCATCTGATTCGACCTCTGAAACAAACTCCCGCACGGTTACTCACTCTTTTCATTCATCATTTGTAATTGTTTCAACGTTCATCGAAAAATGTGGTGTTGGGCCACACCACTAGTTGTGGCCTTGATGTTTGATGGTTACTTCAATACGTTTGGATTGGCAGAGAAGTTGACTGCCGGTGGTCAAGTGGTAAGTTTATATTTTATTTTTCAAAAGGGGGGGATTTGGGTGTTCGGTTTTTGTGAGTTGGTTGAGTTAGAGGCGATGTGGAGTTATGAAAGTTGAAAAGTTTTAATAGTTTTCCTTTTTTTCTGAGAAAGACGGGGGTAAAAATGCTTTTTCTTAAAACAACAGACGTGCAGTGAATTTTGAATGAGTTTGGTGCAAGAATTTGCGTGTTTTCAAGATGAGTTTATTCAATTAGAAAAAAAAATACGTAGCGTTCAAAATCAAATTAGTTCATTTTAATTGTAACCGCTCGGTTTCTTTTTGTGTCAAGTTTATGGGAATCCAATGCCTCCGAAGGCTATTAACTGCATTATCGTATTCAAGTTTAGACCTTTTTTTATCGTATAAAGTTATAATATAATTTAAAAGAATTTAAAAAAAATGAAATTAAAAAATGTTTTTGAAATTTGAAAAATTAAATTACGAGCAACTTTAATCAACTCGGACTCGGACCGAGCTGGTTCAATACCCCTATTTCAAACTCCTGTTCGATATAATGTCGAGTTCTATTCAACAAGTTTGGATGATACCACGTGAAAGAAAACCTTGAAATGAGGAGGAAAAAAATTATCAACATTGATTTTTTTAGTGAATATTTACTGAAACTTAATTACATGTAAATAAGAAGTGAAGTTTTTCAACTACATCTAATATCGTCTAAGATAGTAATGTTTGAAGTCTGATAGGTGAGGTAAAGATAGGGTCAAGTGGGGGGTGTTGGGGTCAAGCTTGAGTCGCCTCTGTTCACCAATTTCCTTCCAGCATAGTGCACATGGGAACAACTTCTGAAGTGAGTGTGGCACTTTAAACATGAATTGCTCCAAGCAAATATTTCTCGTTTCCCTCACGATATTTGGCGTATAGGAAAGGTCACATACTGTCTTTAGCTTTTCTCTCAGGCTTTTAGTAGAGAGTGCTAACTTGTAAGTTTAGTGATTTAGAGCCTATCAGATGAAAGAATAAAGAAGATGGTGGAGGTGAAAATGGCTCCCAGTAGATGGAGGTGGCTTTATGTTGCTTTTTTATGAATATTATCATGGAATAATTTGTTTGGTTCGCGTTTACTAGGGTTGTTTTGAGTATAAAAAGTTGATTTTTTTTATTTAGTTTTGTGGCAGGAAAGAAAATTGAGTGAAGTTAAGGTGAAGGTTATTTTTTGAAATTGGTTTTTCTTTTCTTCCTTTTTCATTGGAGAATTAAAGAACTGGTGAAGTAGTTACGATTTGCTGCGAGAGTTATTGGAAAATGATGTTACTAACCGGTGTTATAAATCTATATTTAAATTTTAATCGGGTGAATTGGTGGAATCTAGCGATTAATATTTAACAATTTGGAATATTTTTGCGTATGCAAATAAGCGGTGAGGAAGTTTGATTTGAAATCTAATAAGTTGATGCATTTGCAATTGATCGCGCCTTTATCGTGTTATCGCTAAACTGACTTCTACTCGATTGAGCTAAGAAATTAGTTGGACTTAAAAATAGTTTTACTTCAAAGGAATTAATTTTTTTAATTTGAAATCAAAGATTTTGTTTGATATTTTTTCCTTTATTCGGCGATCTTTTGCTTCGTATGATAAACATTTGCCAGATCGGTGCGCTTTGCATCTTTGATGCTATCTTCAGTGCAATTGTATGAGGTAGTGGAGATGAAAAATCGAAATTTACTCTCAAGCCCAGATGCTGGCAAATGTCAATATTAGCTGATGTCAAGAATTTTTTACGGCCTACCTGAAAGCCAAAAATTTCATCTAATAACATGTTATCTTGTTTCCAGTTATATTGCTGTAAAGTGTAGGACATTGCTCCTCGTGATTGGTCACGAATCGCTAATATTGGATGATCATTTTCTCTTCCTCACTTTTTTTTATCATGCAGAAAGCCAAAACAAATATAGGTCTCTATTACAACTTGAATTATTCATTGCACAAAGTGATTTTGAATGACAGGTTCTGCCAATTTCATGCTTATTTAAACAATCCAATCTCATTTTGCTCTCAGAAATACTTCCACGATTTTTGATTGTTTTGTTCTGGTAATAAATAATACAATTTAAAATCAAATCGTGCAAAATCGATGGGAATGGCTGAATAAATATAGAAATACGAAATAAGCTCATATTAAAATTAATGATCTGAGTGTTTTTTTGCAATGCAATACAGCACTGATTAATTTAAAGTCTGATTAAGCGGTTCGCTAATTAAAGGGAATAAAATAATAAAAATTTCATTTGATTGCCTCGTTGCTGTTTGAAAGAGTTAATATTGACAATTGGTGTTCTGGTGTACCGGTTAAACATTTTCTCATGCTAATATCATATTCTTACCTCTTTATGCCCAGTAATTTGAAGGTCAAGGTGATGATTTTAATGCGACACGTTTTCTTTGTTAGTCTCTTCTCTGCCACAATCATTTATAACGCGCATAAAGAAAAAAATTGCATTGAATGTGAGTAATTGTGTATTCAAAACGACAACTATTGAGAAAAATAGGTGAAAAGTTCATAAAATAAAAAGCCACTAAAATGTTTAACGCTTTTATTTTTTTGGACAATTTTTCATTTTTATTGCTCTTAATTGCATAACTTTGCAAATTATGTAATTTATCCTCTATATAATTACCCCAGACTGGGGAAATCCGAGCTTTTTTTCTATTAAATTGAGGATTTATTCTAAAGGAATGAAAAATGGAAAAAGAACCATTTTCGATTATTTTGCTCTTCAGGTGACAGTTTTATTAAAACCTTTTCAAGATTAAAGTTACATAAAGTATAAGAAGAAATTTTTAGCGAAATATGAGTTGTGCAACACCGATTTAAAGTGAAAAATGAAACGACGAGCAATTCACGCTTTTTGCACTCCAAATAAATGCACAATCCAAGCGTGGAAAACTTATAGCTGTGGCTCACTGACGTCATATCAAAATCCATCACCATCTATAAAGAAATCAATATAATTTTTCTTTTTAAACTTTAAAAAATATATAATGTAAAAAGGAAATAATTTTTCATTATTTTCCTGAACATTTTTTCTCAGGAATATCCCCATCAAACCTTGTTACAGAAAAGCTCCAATTTATTTTATTTACTCCCTCTTTTTTGTCAGCCTGAAACTTACAAACGACTCACAAACAAGGGAAAAAAATAAACAACACGCCACTCACAATTCCCCTCCTCGCACACAAAAATGAGAAGGAAGAAAATTATGAAATAATAACGCTATTATTTCTATAAAGCTGGCTTTTAATTCACGAACTCTGATTTGTTTCTTTGCAATGAAATTAAACCGATTTATTTGCACAGTGCTCGTAAGTATTCATCACTAAGATTAATTCATTGTTTTCGTAAGTATTGTGCAAAATGTAAATAACGGCTCTCGGAAAAATGAAAACACAGCAAAAATAGGATGTTTATTTTATCCACGAGCATGTACCGTTCATACAAAATGCGAGGAAGAATAAAAACTTCATGGCTTTTACCGTCGCTTCTTTTTATCTTTCTCCTCCTTCACATTAAAAAATGGCGGTTGGTACAGAGAGAAAAAAATCATTTTAAAATTCAAAATTTCCAAGTAAGCAACATTCTCCATTTCGAAAAACTCATCTTTTGCAAACGTAATTTAGGCGTAGATCTTCTATTTCCTGGGTAGAGCTGCAAGTTTTTGTCAGGCCACCTGGTTGGCTAGGGGGCTAACCACAAACTGCAGTTGAGTGGGTGTGGCCAGGTGGGAACCCTCACACCTGGGCTAACTTTGAATGGGTACCTGCTGAGCTTGTCGGGCTCTTTTGCTCGAACATAAGGCTTTTGATTTTGATTTTGATTTTTTTAACGGTTGGGACGTGATGGCTGATGGGTGGTATCTGTGGAATGTTACAAGCAATGCGGTGATTGTTAGTGTGCCATTTTACAAAATGTTGTTTTCATTGACAAGTACGAAAAAAAAACCAATTAACATATAAACAAGATAAATAAATGAATGAATGGATGAGTTGAACTTAAAAACGTAAATAATAAAACATTTATAGAGCGAAGGAGCACTAAAAGCGTCGTATTGACTAAACACATTCATTGTACTCTTATATTGGATTAAATTAAATGTAACCATAAATAAAATTGCCAACAACAGCAACAACATTTTATGTGTTTTTACTCCTGCAAAACCTATTTATTTTATTTTCACATATCTAAATCGTAGATCATCTTCTTATCACGGGAAGAAAGTTTCTGTAAGTAAAAGCTAGTTGTAAATCATAGATTTCCTGTGCTTCGTTTTTTTTTCCTTTTTTTTTTTTTTTTGCTTGAAATGATTGCTTTAACCATGTGAGGGATTTTGACAGTGAAAGGGAAACCATTTGCACTGGAAATAGGCCTGCAGGAGGATTTGAAAAACCGTAAAAGACAACAAGAAATGCGAAACAGACTCTTGAAAGTTTGAAAGAAAAACTTATTATATTTTCAGTGTTGTTTTCCACATTGTACCTATTTTGCCTGCCTTTCCAACCTCAGAGTTTAATTAAAAACTCTTTAAAGGCTTCTTCGTAAATTTCTTTTTAATAACGGTTGAAAGTTTCGTATTTCTTAATAAAAAACAATAAATCATCTCGTGAAGCTCAGCAAAGCTTTGGATTTGAAAGGATTAAATTTTATTAAAACGCCGTTTTAAGAAACAATTATACTTGGCATATTATTTCTATGAAACCGTCATTTTGTACTTCACTTAACCGCTATGTACTCAACCCTTAACGCACAAACAATTTTCTTAATTATGAAAAGTCTCATCATCCTGGAATGTTACATTTACCTGAGATTTAACATTCACTTGCTTCAAGGGTGAAAAAAATTAATTAAACGACCACAGAAACCGCAATTAAAAAGAAAATTCAACTCCTGACCAAATATCTTACGACCTTCCTTAGTGTTAATATATAACCACAATAATTTCCGTCTTATTTATTCCGTTATTTCAATTTATACTCATCTCGGGAAATTTATATTCAGCGGAATTTATAACAGGGAAATTTAGTGGGGAAGAAAATCCACCTGACATGATAGCTGAATGTTGGCTGGGTTATGTATGTTATCATATGGTATTGCACAAGCACAGGAGATGGGCGGAATAAGGTAATTTCTAACAGTGTTTCGTGACAGATGTCCATAATATTGACGTCGATGTTTGGAAAGTGCTAATGTCTTCGCCACCTGGCAAGGAATATTTTACACTTTCTCCATTTGTTAACGTAGCTTATGGTATTTGTGAAGAAAATTTAAAATAACGGAATAAAAAGAAAGGGATATAGGGAGAAAGAATTTAAATATCTTTGAAAAATGAGTTCGTATTAAAATGTTTAAAAAAATTTTTTTTCCATATTTACATCGCGTTTTTATAAAAAATTTTTATCAGTAAAGCAATTATCTGAAATGAAATTTCAAGAAACAAGCACGCGTCCACTTACTCAAGTTCACTGTATATAATCTAATACAGCGTTGAATCTCGTCGCATCTAATTCAAATTAAACCACTTTTAAAGAACCACAAGCAATTTACTTTCGTATCTGAGTCTGCGACATAAAAGTAACCTTCAAAGTTCATCTTAAATGACGTCACACGGGCCTTTAAGGTGAGGCATTGAACGCTTTAACCAGTCTGGCCACTTGGCCAATGAATCACAGGTGTAATACAGAGAAGCCACAATATTTTTTTTCTTTTTTTTTTAAAACGTGATGTTTAACCCTTTCTCACACATAAATCAAGATGGCGTTTCAAATGTAGGAGTAAAGGTAACTTTATGTTGTAAGGAAAATGATTTACGGGGACGGTTTAGGTAGATTTACAGATTTGATATAATTTTAATTGGGAAGTGAATGAGGATTTTAACGTGAGTTTAAACGCGATTAATTTTAATAACTTTTTAAATTTATTTTTAAATTAGGCTTCGAGCGATGACATTTGCAGTGGGGAGTGTCCACACAATCGTCCCAAACCCGTGTGCGGTACGGACGGACGAACTTATTTCTCGAGATGCGAGTTGCAGCGCCAGGTGAAATGCGAAGGAAACAGAGTTCACTTCAAACATCGTGGAAAGTGCGCAGGTAATGTGAACTGTAATGTATAAATTATCATTCGATCAAACACGAATTTATCATAATTAAAAACACTCGAAAACCGTATATTAATTTCAAACGGCGTTGGTAAGCAATCTAGCAAACAGTATAATATGATTAGGAGCCAATTTGTTTCATTTAGTTTGTTGTTGCAACCATACTGCTCGAGTCGGGGGAGCAATTGGACACGTAGTTTAGAATTCTTTATCAATTCCCACAGGTGTGATTGGCGCATGCGCACAATGAACACCTTTCCATTATGCATCAATTTAAAGGCAGAAGCCGAGGTAAACACTCAAAGGCATATGCCATTGGGGCCAATAAAAGTCCTCTTTCTACCGCTTGCTTTGTTAACATTGATATACCTGTTTCTATGCTAAGTTTGCATTCAAGTCTTACTTTTAAGCTGGATTTATTTTTTTAAATTAATTTTTAAATCAGAAATTTAATTTTGGAAATTAAAATAATTGAATTTACAAAATTTTTTATTAAGTAAATTTATTTGATTTAACAGAAAAAAATTTTTTTTTAAATTAATTTTCAAATCAGAAATTCAATTTTGGAAACAGTTAAATTTCCAAAAATTTTTAGTAAATAAATTTATTTGATTTAAAAGAAAAAAAATTAATGAAAAAAGAAATTACTTTTTTTTTTCTTAATTTGTTGAATTTTTTTTAGACTAAAAAGGGCCTTATATTTTTATATTTTTCCTTTTTATACTTTACGACTCATTTTATTATTATATTCTAGAGTTAGTTTCCTGTGCTGCATGCATTCTTGATTTTCGTATAACGCAGTGCAGTTTCCATGCCAGTGCTTAAAGATTCCAATATTGAAATCCAATAAATCCGTTGACACAAATTATGCCGATGCATTAAATTTGCTATAGCAAGGAAATTGATTTACTTCTCCTACAACCTCATACGAAAACACCTGATTAATAATTCATTAATCTGCGAGAGGGAGGGAAAAATCAACTATTCGAAACACAAGCTAACTCAGCTTTTAAGCAACACCAATTTTTCAAAATTTCCATATTTTATTCACGTATTATTTTTCACAAACAATAATATTGACAGTTCTGCCATTATAAATAAATTTTTTAATCCGAAACACACTTTCGTAAGCAATTTCCTACAATGCTGACATCTTATTTGTCTAACTAGAGCGAAACGTAAATAAACGTTAGAAGTAGACTACATAAGCAAAACGTTTTTAGTACTAATCTAAAATTAAAGGCACGTATTAATGGTTAATGACGCTTCCAGTCACAAAGATTTAACGTATAAAATATTGTGATGAAAACATTTGGGGAGCAGGAAGTGCTTGAGTGCGTGATGTTGATGCAACAAAAGCAAAGTGTGTTGTTTGTACAAAATGGAGGCCATCTGGTGGTGAGCTTTAGAATCTTCCTTTCAACGCTTTTTTTAAAAAGAAAATCTGGTGCTCATTAGTAAAAGGAATGCTGAAATGAAAGTTGTAGCTGCAGAAAAAATGATAGATACAGATTGAACAAAAAAGATTTTTTTTCTCCATATTTTCTTTTATATTAAAAAAAAATGGCTGAGTTTGAGTCAAATTAGATAATGTTGAGGTAAAATAATTAGGATATTAAAATTTTAAATTTTTTTTCGAAATTGTATTTTTTTTTTTTTTTTTTTTTTGTACGCTACAAGAAGCAATTTTGTTGGAACAAGGCTTGGGGTCTTGGAACAATATCAAAAAATTAAAAGCAACCCAAATTTATGATCAAATTGCTTCGTTCGATATTAGATTTACCCTGTCATCATTTTTGGGGGAAATTGTTTTAGCTCTTCAGTTTCTAATCGGTAACTTAATGGGTTTTGAATGCGTTAAACGGTTTAAATGAGGCAGGGTTAACTGTTGCAGAGGAAGCGTAATTGAATTTCTCAAGTTGTCAAAATGATTTAAAAACGAAATAAGTAGGAAAATGTGAAATTTAGCCAATAGGTGTATGCACTTGAAAATTTTAAGAAATAGCTTAAAATTAATTTATTAATAATTTATTAAAGAGCAGTGGCTTAACGAGGTTTAAAGAGTTCAACGGCCACTATAAGTAATTACTTTTTAATATCATTTTGCTGGACTTAATTCATTAGCTGAGCATTAAACTTTTTATATTTTGAATTTTCTGAGATCTTTGTAAGAATGACGTAGAAACAATAGGAAGAAAACTAAGATTTACTAAAAGATTAAGCGACTATTGGCAAAGAGAAAGAAATTGCGTGCGCTGCAAAAAATTGATTCTTATTTACGTCATTACTTCTTTATTTCTTTCTCGTAGTAAATATATCTAAGAATTACTTCTTCGCCTTAAGGAAAATTTCTTATTTTTAGAAATTTTATGTAATTTTTATGTAATTTTCTTATAAAAATTACAATTTTTTGACCGTTAGATGAAAAAAATTTATATCAGTGTTTGTTGTGATCTGGATGTAGCAATGTCTGATCGATTTTGATCTAAATTAATATCAATATCGATTTTTTCAAACGTTAAAGAGAAAATATTTCGATTTTGTCATCTCGCGTGTTCGCAAACAAATCACACATGACAAGTTTTGAAGCAGTTAGGTTGCAAGTTTTTCAGGAATTATTGAATAACCAAGGAAAATGAACCCAACTTTCATTCTGAATACGAAAAAACTATTTTATTATCTAACCCATCAGTAAGAATACCGGTCCACGCAACCCCGTCACTTCTTTCCTTTTTTTATACGTATAATCTATTTTACAACACGAATAAAAATTTTATTAGAATTTTATTTTTGGTTGGCAATAATGATGTTCGTACATGAAGGCAGCCATAAGATTACATTCAGATTCACATAAACCGTGATAAAATTATGCTATCAATGTATGAAAGTTGGTTATTCAATCAGCAATGATAATAAAAAATAGAAAAGTTTTTTTTTTTTTTTTTTTTTTTTTTTTAAACCACATTAACGCTGGAAATTTCAAAACTAATTTGCTGCAATTCTAAGCTCATAAGTTTACTTCAATTTTTTTTCGCAAAACTAAAAATAGCTATAAAAATGTCGTTAAAAACCTACACTTATTTCAAATATAGCCACAAAATAACCCACACTAGAATAACTGGAATATTTGAGAGAAATTTATCAAATTTTGTTGCATAATAAGATTTTGCAAAACATCAAAAATGAAACGAGCAACAAAGAAACATTTGTCTTTCTACTTGATCCTGGACCACGTTCAAAACAAGATGAGAACCACCTGGTGCACGCATTAACCATTTAAAACGCATTACGTCATACTGACGTCACAAAAGTGAGCAATGGCTTCAATTTGTCAAGAGAATGGATAAAAAACAGACTAGACAAACAGTGAAGAAATCAGTACGTAATGATAAGAGTTCAAAAGCAACTGTTATACGTAATTTCTTTTCAACGTCTAAATTTAGGTATCAATAAATAAGTTAATTTGAATTTGCTGATTCCAGGTCTGCCCTTTAGGTTTTGCACTTTTTATCGCCCACCGAAATAAACCGGCTTTGTTCAGACGAAATAGATTTTAAATTAATAAGATTTTACCGTTTGTTTTTCAAAACAAATTTGACTGATTTTCAAACTAATTGCATGCCAGCCTTGCTCCTTGTTGTGCTTCGTCAAGTGGTGAAAGTGTGTCAACTTTGATGTCAAAATTAGCCCTCAAAAGAAAAAAATTGAAAACTTAAACTGAGTCCGTACTAACCTTGTATTCATTAATTTTTTTTCAGAAGAATCGCGTTGTAGAGCAGAAAGGGTTAGAGCCCAGAAGGCAAAACGGCCTCTTCCGGCTGCTTTTGTTCCTGATTGTAGAGAAGATGGCAGTTATGCCGAAGTACAATGCCACACCCCCACTGGTTATTGTTGGTGTGTCACAGACACTGGCATGCCAATACCAGGCTCATCTGTCAGTAACAAGCGACCTGTGTGCCATCATAATGGTATTGAAAACTTTTTCTTCAAACTTTCTTCTTGTCGTCATTTACATTTTGTATTAGAAAATTAATGATAAAAATTACTAATTACTAATTTAATTTCTTTGAAAATAATAAATTTTGACTCATCAGAGATTTGGGTAATATTCTGGCAACTTTGAATATAACAAAATCGTAATGAAATATTCTGTGCATCATAATAATAATATCTTGACAGGAAACAATTTAGCACAAAGACTCGCAATTTGCATGTTGCGACCATTCTTAAGCAACGGCAGTGATGCAGACTGCAATTTTTAGTTTACATTTTTACAACAGTTGGAGCACTTTTAAGTGTGCTAGGGACTCGGCTAGCGGTGTGAAAATAAAGAATTTCATTTCATCACTTTATTTTCATTTCCATTTCGCACTAGTTGTGTAACGTAAATTGTGGAAAACTACTCAAGGGACTGCGCTATTTATAATTTCAGTAAACGGCTTGTGCGTTTTCGGTGCGTAGCCTTTGGAAGTTTTATCTGGGAAATGAAAGTGCAGCAAACTTCAATTTATGAATGATTTAAAATGCTCACGAACGTACCGCACTACTTAACCTCGAAATTATATATTATTTATTATTGGCGATGCCATCATAAACTTTAGTTTTAATTTTAACCTAAACGAATTTGTAGGGCAAGGTTGAGAGTATAGTATACAAAATGGTTACAGAGTATTCTGGCAATAATAATACAAGCGCTGTACTTTGCCTGTTATCTGGCAATAAATCTGTTAAGTGTGCAGTTTATTACCAGCGCTCCTATTAATGCCAGCTTTAAGTAGAATTTAGTCTTAAAATTACAGCAACGATTTTCCATATTTTTTAGACAGAGTATTCTCGAGCTGTAAACAAGGAAGCAAACTGGTTGCAATAAACAAGTCATTATAGGCTATTAAGTCATAAAACAAGTGCCATCCAAACCTGGGTCTATCTGTTGCTGTATCACATTATTTTGGCTACATTGTTTGCTTAATTCACATTGCTAATGAAGCCAATTTATCACCCGCTGAGACTTGTGCAAATGACAGATTTGCTTTTGCTTTTAACTGCAGAAGGAGGTGGCACAAATCATCTCCCTGACCTAACACTGCTGCTTTCGTGCGGTTGATTGTGGATCTTCAAACTTATTCCACAATGAGGAAATGACACTTCCTATCTCATTAATCACTCGGCGACTTTTAGACGCCAATTTTAAAGCCGATTTTTATTAGTGATTTCTTCTTTTTAAATTTCAAATTGACATTAATTTTAAAATGGAATTTTTCTTCCCTGTCAATTTCGAAGTTTTGCACGATTTTAATTAAAATTTAAACGAAATCAGAGCATGGCAATAAAACGATCGATACATTTTTTGCCGCGCAATTGCTTCAAATGCCAATCAAACGCCGTCCCAGAATAAAAGCCGAATTTGCAGCTACAAATTTAGACATCCTAAGTAATGCATCTGCAATAAATCATCTCTGGCAATGTTAAAAGGCTCAAGTAGGTCATTTCAATAAAGTTTCTACGATGTTTGTATTATTAAAATATATCTAAATTGAAAGCTAATCTCGGATATACCTCACTGAATGATAAACTGCTTAGATTAACCGAATTAATTAAAGCGAGGTAAATTTTAATTTCAAATATGATGTCTGGTGAAAAATTTAATTAATGCATTTCAGAATTATTTGTATTCTTGTTGAAGACAAAAATTACAACGCAGATAACCTTTTTTCTCTCGAAAACCTTAATTAGAAGCAGTAATGCTATCTTTCAATTTCCTCGCCTCCTCTTGGAATTGATGGAGAACAGGAACAGTTAAAATTTGCCAAGATCCACTGATTACTTTATCTTTATATTAGCATTACTTTACACAGTCTTAAAAACCATTAAATTCACATGATGAAATTTTAGGACATCCTTCTTAAGTTAATGTAATTGATACGCTATATCATGAGTGTGTGAAACTTTTTATGGTCAACACACTTTTAAACTGAATTTAGATGTAATTGTTTTTTTTATTCTTTTTTAAATTAACATTTAACGGTTTTCATTGAGGGAATAAATGAAATCCATTTGTTACTACTTTTCAACAAGAATGACTGTAAATGACTCAATTAATTTCCTTTTTAAGCTTAATACAAACACAAGGCGTTGAATAATTTCAAATTTAAGAGGAAAAAGTGTGAGACATGGGGCTGCTGTTTACAGTTTAATTGCATTAACTGGATTATTTTCGTTTTTCTTAATTCAAATAACAGAATAAATTTATAACTTAATAAAATTGAAGATTTTTAATTCCTCTTTTATTTTCTATAGAGAAACAAAGTAATAGTGCAAAAAGAAGATCATCTAGAGGTAAAAAAGAAAAAAAAGGTAAATAAAAAAATTTTATTAAAAATTCAATTTTAAGTAATATTTCAAAGAAAACATAATAACCCTGAAATTTATGATGAAGTTATTTTCTAGGTCATAACGTTGTAAAAATTATGTCATCCGTTTAGTGCAACACATAAAAAAAAATTTAAAAAAAAATTTAAAAAATGGATTTCCTGTGGAAATTGACAATATATCTGCTTTAATTTGGCGCCTCGAATATTGGACAAACAAACCCAGGAAATGCACAACTTTTATCCTTTTAATCACATTGATTAATTTTGCACAAACAGTTAACTCCCATTTAATTACCCTTTTAATTTTCAACGTTAATTAGATTTAATTTGTCCTGTTTAAGGTAGTATTATTATTATTGGTTTTACGTTTTCTTTTATTCCTTTATTGATGCGTGTTGGATGGATCGAATGATATTTGCTGTGTGTGATTTAAATTAAATTGAATTTCAAATATATGCTGAATTTTTGAAGCAATGAAAACTTCTTTAGGTTGCAGTCAAGTTGACAGGAAAAATTTCAATGATAATTTGGTCAGGATATTTTTGTCTGAATATAACCGGTTACCCATGACAACAACCGTTACAAGTGAGTTTTTACTTTTAAATTTTTACAATTGAATGAGACACTCGTTTCAATGATACTCTAGAAATTAAAAAAATTAAAAAAATTTTTTTATTTCGAATTTTCTGAAGCTTATTAATAAAAATATAGGATATTTTAGAACTTGTATAACTTAGAAAATTTATGACATTTTGCATAAAAGCTTTCCTCGTTACAAGATTCAATTAGTAAACTGATTCTAGTTGGGAAAAAATGACATCCGAGAAAGCAATTCAGAGCACGATTTGGGATTTCACTTAAGTTTGAACATCTGTTGGGATAAACCATTGTAAAATTTGTTCTTTATGTTTTTTGTGCGATAATATCATTTTTGTGTAATTGTGTTTT